>CAUYQG010001396.1:0-11413 GCA_963574415.1 Tarsius wallacei
CTTTCTTAAAATGTGTACACTTTTTTGACACCCTCTGTATACACCATGAAATACTATGCAGCCATAAAAAGGAATAAAATCATGTCTTTTGCAGCAACATGAATGGAGATGGAAGTCATTTTTTTTTTCTTTTTAAGTAAAATGGCTAAAAAATAGAAAATCAAATACTACCTGTTCTCACTGATAAGTAGGAGCCAAGTAATGGTACACATGGACGTGAAGATGTAAATAGGACACACTGGGAACTCCAAAGGGTGGGAGGGTCTTGGGGAAAGCGTGAGAGTTGAAAAATTACCTCCTGGGTTCAATGTACACTATTTGGGTGATGGGTACATCAGCAGCCCAAACCTCACCCTCACACAATATATCCGTGTAATAAGCCTGTGGACTGTCTGAATGTAAAATTTGAAGGACTAAATTAATAAATCAAGGCAAGGAATTTAGAAGTGGCCTTTACTTCCCCCTATTCCAGCCACAGAGTTAATGGTGAGCTGTATAAGCCACTGTGTGAGTCTCCAGGAGCACAAGGCTCTCCGGCTGCCATGAGCTTCTGGCCTCCGAGGAGTGCTTCAGAAGCGTCTGAGCCCAACCTTGGGCAAGGCTCACAGCAACCCTGTGAAAGACCTTTGGTTTTAACTACTCTCTGCTAGCTCAGTTGTCTACAGAAGGTGTGCATTCAGTGCAGCTGGGCAACTCAGTGAGTGCGAGTGAACTCAGCTGGGTGGCCTCATTCTCATGCACATATCTGTGACTTAGGAGAGATGACTTCATCCTTAGTGGGAGGAAAGCACAACACTTGGGCTGTACGAGGTGTCGCCATGCTTTCGGCATCTCTGCTCCCTGGTAAACTGGAGAGGATAACAGGGCCTGTGTTAGAGGCTTATTATGAAAACTGAAAATGCCTAAAACAGTGCCTGGGGCTCAGTGAGTTCGGCATCAGCATTTGTAACATGAACGCTGTTACGTGCTGGATGAATAGTAGGCAGAGCAAGTTCTCTATCAACTTTGGCACAGAAAACGTCCAGAGTTGGCTGTCTGAGTGCTCCCAGGCTGCATCCTCACTCAAGCCCTCCCCTCGATGGGGACGTCAGCTTATTATAGAGGCTCTGCTCCTAGGTGGTACCAGAAGTGGGTATTTATTCATTTTGTGATGTTTTGGTTAATTGATCACTGCATCATTTAGCAAAGTGCTATTTATAAATACAAGAAAAGGAAGATTTTTACAGTTTACTTTCATTGTGTTAAAATATTACATGAGTAAACAAAAACTTCTCTATTTGCAACTCTCACTTCCTGGTGTCTCCAGATGGTATCAACGCAAAATTGCTGTTGAAATTTCTTAAGAAAATCATCGTAATGTTCTAAAGAGAAATATAAAATTTCCACCAACTCTGAAGCATTAGGCACCTAGGCTCTGACATGATGTAAGCACAGGTGTGCAGACATCACGTGAGAATGGAGGCCCCCTACAGCTATCCTCCTGCTCCGTGAGGGAAGACCACCTTACCTTAATTTGACTGTGGCCACCCTTGCTGCCATCAGCATTTCTGTTTGTATAGGGGACTGTTGTCTCATGGAATACTCAGGGTAGTTCACCACAAATGCCAACAAGATTATATGATTCATCTCAAGTTTCACAGGCTTAAGGTTAAAAAAATTATGATTCAAAGATGCACAGGTCCACAGGTGTACTGCCATGCTGGTTAAAGGTTGTTGCTTTGAGAGTTCTTACCATTCAACTCTACCGTCCTCACTCATTTTGGTGGAGGGTGAATACCTAGAATAATGGAAGTAGATGAATCCATTGGGTTCAAAGCTGACCTTCATTGAAAACCAGCTCACTAGAAAAGTATTTGACTAGAGAAAAGTCCTTGCTTCATATAATAGATGCACTGTTTAGACTTAGGCAAGTCAAGATGTTCTGTAGGTCACAAACACAAAGAAGTAAAAATATGAAAAGAAAAGTAAAACCATTTTGCAGAAGAGGTGAAGGGGTTCCCAAGGAAATGAAGGGAGAAATTCTGAAAGAGAGAGACAGGCGAAATTGAGCTAATAGGCTCTGGCTAGTACCCAGCATCAATGTCCTCATTGTGGGATACAGTCTGGTATGTAGAAAACTCACGGAAACTCAGAAGAGAGAGGTGGAGCCCAGAAGGCAACATGGCATGACGGGGAATTCCAGTGGGCAGCCTAGAATAGAACAGGCCAGTTCAAGTGGTGCTAACACCCAAATGGCTGCTACGTCATATTTTAGAAGCTGTGATGGGTCAAGATGCCAAAGGCCTGGATGACTTGCAGAAGCTGTGAGGTTGGATCTCTGTGCATTTGAAATATAATGATTTCCAGACTGGGTCCTGATAGAGTGCTGGCAGCAGAGCTAAATGATATTCCAAAGATCCAGTTAATAATTGTACTAAACTCCTAAGGTGGAGTCCAGATTTGAGGACTCCTCATGTACGCTGTCTAAGGTCCTGTAAGTTTTTGCTCTCCGGGTACCATTAGGGAGACAAGAAGAAAAAGAATAAGATCTTTTAAAAACTAATTACCCCAAATAATCTGAAGTCACTTAAAGGAGACAGTTTGAAATGAAAAGAAACTATTATTTCTAAGGCACAAGTTAAACTTTACCCACACATCCATCTCATCATTCCTTGCCTCTACCCAGCATTGTGGGAACGAATAAAAGATAAGATCAGTAGGTTAGTTATTGAAAGTAAAGCTGCATTTTTCTCCTTGAACTTCAGAATGTCCAGGGATATTGGCAAGACTTATATACAGGACCTAGTCTTTTACTGCTATGGTAACATTTGAACAACAGCAGCCTGAAGTCCAATGATAGCCTATGCCTGCATTTTGTTTGACCTTCAGTAAATGTCCAGGCATCATTCTTAAAAATAGCAATTGTTGAAAGGCTGAGGCGGAAGGATCGCCTGAGCCCATCAGGTTGACACTGGGGTGGCTGTGAGAGTGCCTCTGCTCTCCAGCCTGGGTGACATAATGAGACTCCAACCAAAAAAATAAAAATAGAAATTGAATTAATCTTAACATTTAAATATTGGGAAATTCCATAAATACATCTGGATTTGGGGATTGTAAGTGTGTCTGCATGGTAACGCTCAGCAGGACTTAGTGACAAGTGTCTTCTTCAAGCAAGATGTTCACTCTCCAGCGAATGTCTCAGGTTCAAACTACTCAGTTGTCACACTCTCCATGAGACCAGTGGACCGTTTGGTTTATGACCCTGGCTCTGTAGCTGCAGATGTTATAGCTTGTGTTATAGTTAAAATCTCAGGATAACTGCACAGAAAATACTCCGGTGTGAGTACGGGGCAGAGCACTGGTTCTCAACTGGATGGGATTTTGCTTCCTGAGATTTTGTTTCCCATTTCTCAGAGAATGTGTGGCCATTCCTGGAGACATATTTGGTTGTCACAACTGGAGATGATGCTATTGGGTGGGGGCTGTGGATGCGGATAACCATCCGGAAAAGTATTGGACAGACCTCTGTCAGAAATATCATCCCAAGGTGTCGGTAGAGCTGAGTTTGAGAAACCCTGGGTGAGACCATATAGAAGTGGGAGAACGTATCTGAAATTAAATTGTTTCTAGCTGTAGTAATAACTACAGGCAAACCTTTCTATGATATTGCCCCAGTGCTCTTCTGGAAAGCCACCAGCACGTCCTCTGTTGTTCATTCAACATTCATTTGAGCATCTTCATGTGAGTGGGCTCAGTGAACAAAGAGCGACTAGACCATTCTATGTCCAGGTTGTTCTCCAGCAAAATCTCATTTAGAGTAACAAATGACTTTTGGCCGCATTTAACATTTAATTTTGTAGACGTGGGTAGAAAACATAATTTCTGTTCATTACAAAATTTGTGGCACTTTCTGTTTAATAAACAGAAGCTGTTGAAAGATTTTCTAAAACCACGGGTAAGAGTGTGTTTCTATCTGGAAGAAATTTGAGAGTTGGAAATTCTGGAAATAGCTACAGGCTCAAGGGGATGATTTTTTTTTCCCCCCCAAATTTGTCCCTCACAAGTATGTGGCAGTAGACTAATTGCTTATCTTTCTACCTCATCTAGAAGGTTTCTTCTAAATCTGCACTTCTACCTCGGGATTCCTCTAATGACTCCTGTCCAAATGAAAAAAAAAAAAACTCCACTCCTTCTTCCTGAAATCTCTGTAGGTTATAAGCCCTCTCTCCCTTTCAGTCATCTTTAATTCTGTCACCCCAACATTTCAACCAAATGAAAAGCATTTCCTTTTAAGATTTCACAACAATGTTTTGAGTATTCTTATTCACATAAAATTCATATTTGTTTCTAAGTAAATTCTTTTCTAAATTTGCAATTTTTATAAAACATTCTCCTATTAGTACAATCTCAAAAACTAAAATGAGTACATTGAACTATATTAACTTCCTTTATTTCTTATTTCAAATGGGCCCACTTTTTTTCTTTTCTACAGTGGACACAAGAAATATATGTATGCCTAATGAAATCATATAAACATAAAAATAACACTCTTGTATGTATTTTTATTTATTGCTATTGTTTTACTTTATTTTATTATGAAGATGTGGGGTACAAGTCAGGATTGGGTACGTAAGTAATGTATGTGCAGGTGAAGTCTGGGCTTCCCACTGGTCCTCACTTTCATGTATGTACTTGTATTAACAGTAAATTAAATGTTATGATTTTTCTCAATGTTTCTTCAGAAGAATGAAGAAAGGATTAACATTTATGATTATTTACTATAGATTTTGCACCATTTAATCTTCACAAAATCTGACAGATTTTAATGCTGTCATATTTCAGATTAAAAAAAAGGCTACCTGAGGTGAAGTAACATGGCTGAGGCCTGAAAAGACCTAAAGAGCCAAGTCTCAAAGAGGTTTTGTTGACTTCAATGTCCGTGGTATTTCTAGGGCAGAAAATAGCTCAAAACACAAGAAAACCTAATCAACGATTATTTCTTCCATTACAAATCACTGGCAATCTGCTCATCCTCAAAAACAAACAAATAAGCAAACAACAACAACAACATAACTTTCTGGAACCCGAAAGATCTACTTTCTAAAACAGCTTATCAGTATAAGCACTTCCATAGAGTCTGTATTTAAATGTAAATTTTTGACATTTCAAAAGCTCCAACCATCTCTTGTGATTCAAATTTATTTTCTCATGTAAGTTACACAAAAGAGTAAAATAATCTCTTGTTCACGTCATTCGTTTAGAGGACTACCTAGACTTGTCCAAAGGTTTCATCCAAGGACCAGAATGTCACTGTCCCCAGAGTGAGAATCTTTAAACTTTGTGGAACATTTTAAAAATGAAAGTTCAACTGATTTTGACTAAAGGATATTTTGTTTGTATTTTAATTTTAATGTCTACTGGAGAACATGAGCAGTTTGGTGGTGACAGCAGTGCTAATCTTTATGAAAGTAGTTGGGATTCCTGACTCTCCCCATTAATACCTTAATGGTTCTTTTACAACAGATTATTACCCAAGGGAAGTACCCTGCTTGCCAGTTTCTTGTCCAGCTCTGCTCCCATCCTGCTAAATTGACTTTCATTACCAGAGCCAAACATATCTGCTAATTAAAAACAGTAAGATCCTAATCAAATGTTAGAAGGTAGAAAAAGAAACCACTTTGTAATATTTTTAAAATAATTTGATTTATAGTTAGAAAGCTAGCATATGTATACTATGCCAAAAATAAAAAAGTGAGGATGTAGTGTTATACATTAGGCATTATAGATCATTTATATCTTTCACATCTCAATGATTGAGGCTCAGTGATTGAGTTTTGGAGAAAAAAATAATAGCATACGCCAACTCATTTGAACACATTCACCCAAATGTATGAAAAACAAAATGGGAAGAATTCTACATTCCTATTACTAATGTTCTCATAAATGTTTTCTGGGTTTTCTCAAAGTATTATATACTTACTCTTTTTAAACTGAATTTGGATTGCACTTTTAAGTCGTGCTCTCATAAGACTATACATGCACTAAGATATTGTTGATGTATATTTGTAGATTTTTTGTACGGCTCACAAACTGAGAAAGTTTTTTACATTTTTAAGGGTGAAAACAACCAAAAGATTACACGATACATGAAAGTTATGTAAAATTCAAATTTGTTTGAATAAAAATAGTTCTATTAGAGTACAACTATGTTCATTCATTTACATCTCGTCAATAGCTACCTTTATTTCTAATAAAGAAAGCTTAAGCACCCAATTGTTCAAATAAGAAAAGGCATCCATGATAACCGTACTATTTGCTAGTAATTGAAACTTTGACAGCTAGAAGATGAGATAGTTAGCTGATTTCCCAGTGTCGTACAACCATTCGTTGAGAATACCTCTAAAGAATGGAAATAGAATGTCCTGCTCATAGTACCTCATTTCAGACACAAAAATCTCATGTAGTACCTGAAAAATGGCAGTCTTTAACACATGACTTTTTGGTGTTTAATACCTCAAGTACAATCTATAACACAAAATTGTTTTCCCCATCATGATTTGTTATATTTAGGGATGTATAGAACACTGGGGAAGAGTAGTTTGAGATGTAGGACAATATTCCATGTATACAATGACAGAGATTCCTAGCTATTTGTAAGGTGTAAACCCTGGATCTCAGACCAGAGTTAAAAGAGGTGTTAGGGATGAGGTATCGTCTAGTAAAAACCTTTATTCTTTTGTATTTTTTTAACATGTCAAGATATGTTGAATCACACAGTTATGAAAAAAAAGAGAGTGCTATGTGTTTCCCAATTTATTCTCATATGTCTTTCAATTTACAGAAATTACCCACTGTGTTCTAATAATTTTTATTAAAAAGCTTGGTTTTTATTAAGAGTTTTTTTTTTTTTCTTATTTTTTGGAAGATATTTTTGTGGAAAACCAAGAGGTCTCTGAATATGTTAAAAGGAAGCAAATCATTGATTTCTAATATAGATCAATGAAATAAGTTAATTTCAGGATTCCACAGATCTTGATTTTCTTAATATGTAGAATCAATTATTCAAAATTTTAAAAGGGAAAAATCAAAAGGACAAATACTTAGCAGGGCAGGCTACTTGGCTAGAAATGTTTATGCGGCTACCATAGGAAAAGTCTCTTGGACACTTTGACATTGGACATGCCAACAGTGCAGAGAAACCAATAGTGAAGAGAGCCACGCAGAGAGGAGTGATGATAAAAGGTAGAGATGAAAACGGGATATCGTGGATGAGTGAGTTAAAAAAGGGAGATGTGACAAGATTCATTAACAAAATTCCTCAAAAGTATTATGAAAATTTCGATTGAATTTATACATAAAACAAATGAGAATAGCAAATTACATAAAATTGTGTTCTTAAGTGTCTATTTTTACTTCTAATGGGTTCAACTTTTAGACTCTACTTGTGTCATACACTAGCAGGAACACACCTGTATTTACATGAGCAGGGCTTATTTGTCGTTGCATAAATGGGGAAAATGAAAAGAAGATCCCAGAGTTGGATTGAAATTTGTGTTTCCATACTATTCTGGGTAAACTAGGATTGGTCACAATTCCAGTTTCATTAGCTTCTGTTGCCAATTTTGGTTTGACTATCCATTGTAAAACAGGAATCAAGTGATCCAGACCCCCAGTTCTCAGCACACATAAAATGTGGAATGCATAGTAACTTGGTCGTGGTACAACTAGAACACACATGATTGTTGTAACAGAGCAGATTATCAACTTCCTTGAAATCCCAAAGACATATTTGCAGTTACTAATAATATTGGCCAAGGTTTGTAAAAGTTGACCAAAGTTGTGAATAGATTAGAAAATATATAATTGGCACAAATTTGGTGAAGTTTTTCCTCCTCTTAAATTTACCAAACAACTGTTATTCATTATTCTGTCAAGATTTCCCAACCATTCCTAGATTCAATAACTTGCTAAGAGGACTCACAGGACCCAGTATTTACTCTTAAGACTATCATTTGTTACAGCAAGAAGATACAAAGCACAGTCAGAAAAGTGAAAAGGCACATGGGTAAAAGTCCAGATAAATATAGGCACGAAATTCCCAGACTTCTCTTGGAAAAATGTGCTTGATTAGTCCAGCACTGAGTTTTGGTAACTGATATGAAACATTTTTTTTTTTTTTTAACCAGAAAGCTAATTAAAGATCCAATAACCAGGATTTTTAATGGAAGCTGGTTACACTGGTAACCTTTGCTTAGCAATACCAAATTTAAGATTTTCATAAGGAAAGCAGGAATTTGGCATAAACCACATTGTTTATACAAAAATATGGGCTCAGTGAGCCACTGTTAGTTTAGAAATTTAAGTTCTTAGATGTCACCTAAGAGCCACCCTTGCAAGCAGGACTCTAAGGATATCACCCAGGCCTGCCATGATGACTCTTTTCTGCACAACCACACAGAGTAATACAAACCAGAAATAACTATAAGGAAATAACTCAAACTCAAATAATTTAAAGTAAGTACAATGTTCATTCCTTTTATCCTATTCATGTTCCTTCAGCTGTCATACTAATTTGATGAATGCTGTCGTTAGGCTTCGACAGCAGATAACTGTATATTTTACTGGGGTTTGGGGAAAATGTTAGACTATTTAAGTTCCATTTATTTTGATTTAAATATAAGAAAACAATTAAGCTTCTCTGTTATTTAATATGTAGCAGCACTTCTGCCATCGTGTATTTCTTATGATCAGCATATCACTTTTCACATGAGTTATGGTGAGCTTTCACGCCTTCATTTATTTTAGAATATTATGACATAATGCATTTTATATGTGCCAGGTTAAAAATTATCTGAACTAAAATTTCATAAGCTAGAGGGGTGACTAAAAATAAGTTGTGCTGATAAATCTTAAAGTGATCATATTAATGAAGTCAGTATGAATAAACAACAAAAATCTGTCACCTCTTCTATTCATAGTAAGACTTTTTGGTTTGACTGCTTCATAAGAAAAAATACTGATAATATAAATATACCTGGCAAGGTAAGGGCAAGAAAAAATAGGATTACTAAAACCACGATCTGAAATATGAGCACGTTTTCTCTATAGTTAATGTCTAGCTAATGGATAGATGTCCAGAGTTATTTTTTTTTTACTGGTGGCTTGAAGTTAAATATATACTGAGAACATGTATAAAATTATTTTATTGCTGGGTCATGCAATCAGAAAACTTAGCAGTAGTGAAATATTATTTGTAGACAGTACAATGTTTTGCTTGACATCTTCACCTATTTCTGTTCAGGAGAAAACACATTCAGACCATAATTCCTTGTATAAATTAGTATTAATTGATTTTTTCACCAACAACAGGGTCTTTTCACTGGCATTAATGATTCTAACCTTCACATCACTCTGTAGTAGAAATCAATAAAACGCTCACCTCAAGCAAAGTAAGCCTTAAAGCAGGTAATCATCCTATAACCACTGACTGGATTATGGTTCCCTGCTTTTAGTGAGCTCTTCCATTTTCATGCTGTCAGACAAATTAATTAAATTTACAAACTGATCTGGCGCATTAGTCTGGGTTTTAATATGATGAATTTTACATTATATGCTACTTCTCTGGGTGCTAGATATAAAACAGTGAGAAAGATATGGTTTCTGTTTAGTAGTAGAGGGAAGCATACATGTAAACAGAAAATTTCAATAGATTGCAATTGACTCATGCTAAAAATAACTAGTAAGTTTAATAAACGCCCTTAAAATGAGTAAGCTTGAATATATATATACTTGATCATTTTAAAACCACACACAGATTTTTTTTTTATTTTTTAAGATGTGGGGTACAATTCAGGATGAGGTAGATAAGTGATCATCATACCAGTGGTCATTTTACCATCATAGTGGTAAAATCTGGGTCTCCCTTTGTCCCCACTTTGCCTGGTTTAAGATCAGGTACACTTATTGATGTGATGTGCCCTTCTTTTCTCTTCCCTACTAGCAGCATCTCACTACTGCCAAACTCTTTCTTACAATGTTATGATAAATTTTCAGGGTCCGCTTATAGGTGAGAACATATGGCACTCGGTTTGTTTCTGTGATAGATCACTAAATATGATAGACTCTTGAGAATATTTTTAAAGCCAAACCCTTATTTAGATGTCAAATGTCAGTAAAATGTTTAGGGAATAATCCTTTATCACCCAGAGGATATCCATGTAAAAAAGAAAAAGCCATTTCTAGCTTGGCAGTACAAAAGGGTTCCCAAGAGATAATTTAAATTCTGTTTCTTCCTTTTCTACCACACAAAGCAATGGTATTTTCAGGCAATTTTTTTCAATTACTTTTTTCTGACTTTTTTTTTTTTTGAGTTGGAATCTCATTCTGTTGCTCAGGCTGGAGTGCAGTAGCACATTCAGGGCCACCACAGTGTCAACTTACTGGGCTCAGGTGATCCTTCCACCTCAGTCTGCCAAGTAGCTGTAACTACAGGTGTGTGCTACCGTGTCCAGCTAATTTTTTGATTTATTGTAGAGACAAGGTCTCACCAAGTTGCCCAGGCTGGTCTCGAACCCTTCAGCTCAGGCAATCCTCTCACCTTGGCCTCCCAAAGTACTGGGATTATAGGCTTCAGCCATCGTGCCCAGCCTGATTTTTTTAACTCATTGTTTTCCTTCATGTGTGTCTACATCTGCTTGCTACCTTACATAGTCTTTAGATCTTGGTGACTGCTTCTATGACTAGATAGTAAAAACAAAAGCCACAAGACTTTGTTTTTGAAAACTCTAAGTGAGACATCCTGGAAGATGGCGGTGGAGCCAGTCAGACTATGTGAGTCCTAGTGTGAGTGAGTGAGTGTATGGAAAAGTTTGCATACATATCTGTGAGTAAGTGGACATGTGAGTGGCTGACTGAGTGGTGACACAGGAGCAAGTAGCCTTGTGTAGTGACTGGTGCTGCATCTGCTCTGCTTAGACCCTTGTGCTTCCCAGGGCAGGAAGCCGAGCACCATTTTTCAAAAACTAGCAAAGCCCTCCCTAGGAAGAAGCTGCTGGGAGTGACTGTTGGCTCCAGGCTCAGCCTCACCACCCAGCACCTGGCCAGACATTGACAGCAAAGGCTGCAGAGGGAGCACAGTGAGAGATTCCAGAGGCAGAGCCCCACTGGAGAAGACAAAAAAGACACCCTGCCACCATCTTGAAAATTGGGCAAGAAAGTTCTCTGGTTAGCTCACCATGGAGCAACAGACCCAATTTATGTGACAGTGGATTAATCAGGGGTTGATCAGAAAGCAGAGGAAATATCTCGAAGGCACAAACTCTGGAGGGACAGGACAAGTGCTGAGTCTCAGGTGCCCCACCCCCATCCCAATTCAGCCGTGAGACAAAGAGTGTGACCAGAAAAGGACAAGGAAGACCTCGGAAGAGATTAGTGG
>CAUYQG010001403.1:0-33041 GCA_963574415.1 Tarsius wallacei
AAATAAAAATTACTGTTACCAAAACACGAGAGAAATGACATTAAGCTGCATTAAACACAGAAAATAAATAAAATTAAGTTGTGATAGCGGGCTTAACGGTAGTCAATATCTGTCTGGGGACGGGGCAACACCCCTTATCAATAAGGGTGCCTGAACGATGCATATTTGTATACCTAATCCTTAACTGTACTCCACAATTTTAAAATAAAAAATGTGTTTTTTTAAAAAAGAGGTAAACACAAGTACAGATTACATAGAGTTCTGTGGGTCAGTGGAAGAACTTTGGCTTCAATTCTGGGTGAACATGGATTATAATTACATGATACAACTTCCGTTTTTAAGTGGTTACTCTGACTGCTGTATTGAGCACAGACGGTACAAGGGCCAGGGTTAGGAGTAGAAAGTTCAAATAAAAGACTAATGGAGAAAGCCAGGACAGTGGTGATGGCGGTTTGAACCAAGGTCAAGATGTTGGTGGGAGTAACAAGTGAAATGATTCTGAACAATTATGAAGGTAGACAACCACAGAATTTGCTGGGTGTGAGAGAGAAGAGTCAAGGGTAATTCGAAAGATTGTGTCTCAAGGAACAGTCAGAACAGAAGTGCTTGTAAGTTAAATAGGGACGAAGACACATTTCAGTGTCGGATTTTTTATTTTAGGGAATTTTGGTTTGGGGGAACAGGGCTTGTCTTCTTTTTGTTTTGTTGAGAGGAGAAAAAAATAGGTGGAGAATGAAGAAGTTTAGTTTTAGAAAAATATTTTAGGCAGTTACATGGCAAAGTCAAGATTCTAGTTCTAAGTGCTAGGGATATAGTTAAACATGACATATATAAACAACAAAGATAAACTTTGCCAGGCTCTCAGCTGTCTTATTCACCGTGACATTCCTGTGACCTTGCCCACCGTGCATTGCGCTTAGGCATTCAGTAAATAGTGTTCAAGACATAAAGAAACAAAGATTTCATTAAGAACACTTAAAGTTCTGCCATGGTTTTGCCTCTATGGAAGCAGCAGGAGTATTTGTGGAGAGGGCCAAGGATTTCCTCAATGCAACTCCACATCTATTCATTCCTGACCTCTACTCATTAAGTAACATGCTTCCTGAAGCATACTTGATTTTGAACAGTGATATCCATGTACATTGGCTGGGATGTTAGTCAGAAAACAGACCTCTGGATAAGTTAAACTGAACAACACAATGTAGTGTTATCTATAAGAACACCAGATCATACTGTGTAAAACAATAACTCCAGTTTTTCCATAATTGATATTCAGATGTTTTTCTGGCAATAATTGGCCAAGATATCTGGCTACGTCTTGAGGCCACTCCTGGAAAGAGGAAGTTTGTTTTCCTGTTGCTCTGACAGGAAGAGGTGGATCGACTTCATCAAAATGCAGTACCAAGTTGTTAGGGCACAAGCTAAAAAGGATGGGTAAATTAGGAGATGGCCTTCTTTGAAGTTATATATCTATAAGTACAAAGTTATGGGTGCTTATGTGCTGTGTCCACATCCTGAGTTCGCAGCACTAAATGAACCTCGTATGGGTTGCGAGACAACACATTTTAAGGTGCTGATGTGACAGTGGAAACCAGGGCTCTGCAATGGGATACAGACACCGCCACACTAATGCCCACTAGCAGGTGACTTTGGACACACTTCACCCTTGCCAAGTCTCAGATCTTCATTTCTTTTATTTTTTCCCAGCTTTATTTTGGTATAATTGACAAATAAAAAGTGTGTCTATGTATGTATCTATGTGTGTGTATTTAATGCCTACAGCATGATGTTTTGATATAAGTATACATTGGGAAATATTACCACAATCAAATTAATTGGTACATTCATACCCTCGCATGGTTACTTCTATGTGTGTATGTAAAAAAGAATATTTAAGATCTACTCTCTTAGCTAATGTCAAGTATACAAGAACATCATTAGCTATAGTCACCGTGCTGTACAGTAGAACTCCATAACGAATTCATACTGCATACTTGAAATGCTGTATCTTCTGACTACCATCTCCCCAGTCTCCCCATCCCAGTCCCGGGCAACGTTCATTTTACATTCTATTTCTATGAGGTTGGCTATTTTAGATTCTACATGGAAGTGAGATGATACTGTGTCTGGCTTATGTTACTTAGCAAAGTGTCCTCCAGCTTCATTCACATTGCCACAAATAGCAGGATTTTCTTCATATTTATGATAAAATAATATTCCTTTGTGTGTGTGTATCATTTTTTATCCATTTCTCCATCAACAAAGTTGTTTCCATATTCAGATCTTCATTTCTAAAATGGTGAGACACACTCATTTCACGGAGTTATCTCAAAATGTACATACATTTTATTCCTAAATGCCTTAAATTGCCTGGTTCTGTAGGAGAAAAAAAATCTCAAACTATGTATTCTTTTCTCTTTTCTCACAGCAGAGGAAAAATCAACACAAGACACTTCTGCTGCCAAAAGAGGGGTGCTAGCCGGGCTCGGTGGCTTAGCCTGTAATCCCGCGCCTTGGGAGGCTGAGGTGAGTGAATTGCCTGAGCCCGTGGGTTCGAGACCCGCCTGGGCAGGCGAAACCGCATCTCTACAATAAATCAAAAAATTAGCCGGGCGTGGTAGCGCGCGCCTGTAGTTCCGGCTCCTCGGAAGGCTGAGGCGGAAGGATCGCCGGAGCCCAGCAGGTCGAGGCTGCGGTGGTGGCCGGGAGCGGCCACTGCACTCCAGTCTGGGCGACAGTGAGACTCCAACTCAAAAAAAAAAAAAAAGAGGGGTGCTCCTCACACACCAAGTAAGCAATCGATTCTGCAGCAGACACCAGTTGCGTGTCCTCCAATTCAATGTTGACACTCTTTACCTGGTGATAAGGCTGAGTCTTAAAATGCTGCCTCCCACTTCCCACCAGCCATAAGTCCAGTCTTCTGGAACCAATTGGCTTCCACTTGGGGATGATGTGGCCCCTACTCTGGGTTCAACTAATTTGCTAGAGTAGCTCACAGAACTCGGGAAACCCTTACTTACAATTACTAGCTTATGATGAAGGATATTACAAAGGATACGGATGAAAAGATGCTTAGAGTGAGGTATGGGGGAAAGGGAGTAGGGCTTCCATGCAATGCGCTACCCTCCAGGAATCTCCAAGTGTTCAGCTTTCCAGAAGCCCTCCAAACACTGTTCTCTTGGACCCTTTCTGGAGACTTGAGTGGGTAGTCATGATGGACAACTCGGTAGGAATAAATTGGACAAAATGATGTTATCTAATCCTAACACGAACCATATTTGTATCAATATTAGATCACAGCAGAGGATCTTGGTGGGGAAACCTGGCAAGACCTGTTTGTTCAGATTCTTCTCGACCTCTACCTGCAGCGTCCCTTCCTCCAAGGTATTGACCAGGACCTTCTTGACGCCAGCTCCAAAGAGAGGATTCCTGCCCTGGGGAGAAAAAAGAGCAAGTGAAGGGAGAACAAGCGAAGGTGAGAGAGGAGAAACAGAGAGAGAGAGAGAGAGAGAGAGAGAGAGAGAGAGAGTTTATTGAGGCCTAAAGAAGCCCAACGTTATAACAAGGTTTATGGGAATTACGAGCCAAGAATGGTGGATAAAAACCAACATATATAGATAGTAATATCACACTGGTACATAACAAATATTTGCTACACAGTAATTCTTGTTGTTAATACTTAAAGGATATAACATGGATTTAATATACCCAATCAGCAGTCATTTTAACATTGCCTAAATCTCATGTTTTTTTACTGGTTCTCGTATAATTTACCCTCTAATTGCTAGCAAAGGACAGAACTGGTTCCTCAGAGGTAGCTATTGATAATTGTTTGAAAGCCCCCCTCCCCAGCTTGCTTTGTACTAATTAGCTTTCCTATTCCAAGTATTTGCATCCGCCTATAAGACTCAAGACCTATGTGACATAGACAGACCTCCCTCTCACCGTGGCAGCAATCATGTGACTAATCGACCCATCTGTCTGCTGTCCATCACCTGACATCAGTACCTGCAGTTGCCTGCCCCTTCGTGATGATGTGAAGCAGACCACCACCCAATCATCTTAACAACCTTCCCTCATCAAGGGAGGGATTCAAAGGACTCAACAACCATTTGCCATTGTCTTGCTAAGCTATGGTGTGGCCAGGTGCTCTTTGAGCTATGGTCAGGCCATGTTTTCTTAAGTTTTAGTCCCTTCCCTTCCCTTGGAGAAGTGAATTCTATCTCTCTATCTCTCTCTCTCTCTCTTTCCCAATTTACTTTCTAAATAAACGATGTTTTCTAATCTAACTTCTGTGCAATTCTTTGCATCTTTCACGTGGTATCAGACCGCACATCAGACATCCACATCCCCAGCGGGCCTGACCTAACATTATGGAGGCCCTGCTGGAGTGTGCCCAGACAAATACTATTATATATGCAATTTTGCATCTTTCTGTGCTTTACTTAGAATTATATCCTAATAATCTTCCCTGGCATTTAAGTTATCCATATAAGAGCCATTTAAAATAGTGTTTGCAATACTTGTATTCAGTTGTTTGAATATTCAGAGCTATTTTTAAGAATCAATACATCTTCATATTTTTGTTAGTATTGTGTCATCACGCTGGCATTTAAAAAATCTGAAATCTGAATTATTATTTTATTTATATAAAGATGATTGACTTTATTACACAATTAATATGAAAAGACAAATGGATTACAAGCCTATAATGCTATAAGATTCATGCTAGTGAATCTAAACAGCCATGTACTGTTGTATTACAAATCTTTTCAAGAACAATTTCTACTCAACTTCAAAGACATTCCAAATGAATGGAATATGATCAAAACAAAACTGATATAGGTAAATCTGCACCAAAACTTGTATCTGTCCATGATAAATTTAAAGGACAAACCAGGAAACTGTTCTTTGAAACAAATATGTATACATATAACTTGCTGATAAAAAAAACAGTTTGCAGAGTTAGACAACAAAAACAAAAAACAACTAAAATCTCATTTAAAATACCCCCATAAGGTTATGAACTCAGATGTTACATCATTTGAAGATGAAAAAGTTAAAGAGTAAAGCACTTGGAGTTATTTTAGAACCTGTCTTTGCAACATTCTGTCAACTAATGTAGATTCAGAAAGAACCACCGCTCATGCCTATAATCCCAGCACTTCGGGAGGCTGAGGTGAGAGGATTGCCTGAGCTCGTGGGTTCGAGACTAGCCTGGGCAACTTGGTGAGACTTCGTCTCAACGATAAATTAAAAAAAATTTAGCCGGGCATGGTGGCACACACCTGTAGTTCCAGTTACTTGGAAGGCTGAGGAGGAAGGATCATCTGAGCCCAGTAGGTCAAGGCTGCAGTGGCCATGAGTGTGCCCACTGCACTCCAGCCTGAGTTACAGAGTGAGACTCCAACTCAAAATAAAGAAAACAAAACGTTTCTTGTAGCAAGAAATAATCTGCACAAAAATATACCTTGATTTAGCATTGACAATATTGATGCTTTTTGGAAGTTAGTGCATTAAAAAAAATCAAATATAATGTTGCTTTAAATGTTTCATACTTGAATTTTTTTACTTTATATTGTTTTTGTTCACTGAAAATACTTCGCTATGCTAATTTATAGTACAATGATAAAATTCTACTTCATGTCTCATATACTTAAAATTTATTGTGTTTAAAATGCATTATACATATACTTTTAATTTATAAATTAAAATTTTTCAAAATAAAAGAACAGCATTGATACAGCATTTTGAAATTAGTCAAAAAAATCAATCACTAATTTTATATGACCTAATAACGTTGACCACTTGTGGGGTAATTTCCTTAATTATTTCCTTTTTGTTGAGTTTTTAGAAATCATTTAAAAGTTTGAATACTACTATTATAGTGATTATAAATATCTTAGTGCATAACACTTGTCAAAATCTAGTTTGGCTTTGTTTTGTTTTGTTTTTCAGAATACACTTTAAAAAACGGAAGCTATTGAGAAAGTTAAAAATCCTTTCAAGGATATGGACAAACACTGAGAAACTGCCCTCTGTTTGGTTGTTTGATTTTGTTTGCTTAACTAATTAATTAACTAACAACTGCTGAAAATTTTCACTAGTAGTTTTCTGGTGTCAAGGGCATTCTGAGGCATTGTAGCCATAACAATAGACACAGGATACATTTTTGCTGTGGACAGCAATGAGTAAGCAAAGAGTATGACTCAAAATCACATATCTGTAGCTGAATGAGACAGGGTTTTTGCCCTGAAGGAATTTACTGTCTATGTGGGGAATTCTAGTAAGGCAGACCTTTGTAAGGGTCAAAACAGGGAAATGGGTCAAGGGGACAGTCAACAACAAGATTGATTTCCATAAACAATCACAAAAGGTGCCCCTCATTTCTAATGTATGTCCATAACATAAAAGACTTAGATTATTCTTATTTTATCCTTTCATAGAACATAATGTTGAATCCCCATTTTATTTATAACTGAAAAATGTGCTTCAAAATTTTCTTAATGTTTTCCCCCAAAACTTCCTTTTCAATGAATCTTATTAATATGAATACTTTTCTCAGGTGATATAAATTATTTTTAAAATTATTGTTATGCAAGATAAATTTTGGTATGTAACAAAAGATTTCGTGTGCATGATTAATAATATCTATCAAGAAACCTAAATATCAAAATGCCATCCTTTTCTGCTTGTATGAAATTCCACCAAGATCTGTAAGCTAACATTGCCCAATAATTGCATTTGAAGGAAAAACCAGAACTGACCATTTTGCTAGTAAAGCTATTAGTTCTAAGTATTTTTCTTAACATGTCAACTACTGAGAAACCAAAAGACTTTATCAATAAGCCACATTTGCTTCACTCAAATCTCATGATTGTGTTAGAAAAACACTGTGTGATAGTTACAAATTAATAAAGATTCCCATTATCACAGCATGCTGGGATGCTTTTTTTCATGTTGCTCCAATAAATACTTATCTTATTTTTTAATGACCTTCCTCATAATCTGTAAAAGCCACCATATCGACTCTTTAGAAAGGTCTCAGTAAACTTTTGAGCAAAATCTTTATGGATTTCTTTGAAATCTTGAAGGTTTGTCATTATGTTTAACAGACAAAGCAAAGCACTGAGGATGGGGTCATGAGCAGTTAAGTCTCTTGTATTGGGCTTGCCATACTGAGATATTTTCATGCAGCATTTATATTTTAATAAAAAACAGCCTCTTTAATTTATTTCACAACCTAAAGGATTTATTGTAAGCTGAATATGGGCAAAGAATTTTTATAAAGAGGGATATAATATTTACTTATGTAAATTTGCATAAATTTACTTGTTTGTCTAGAACTATATATATACACAAATACATATGTGCACAAATATATACATATACAGCCATGCGTGTGTGAGTGTTGTGTGTGTGTGTGTGTGTGTGTGTGTATTTAATGCCCCTAACTGCAGTTCTAGGACATATTATTACCCTGTCTTTTCCTAATGTTCTTGCTTCCGGCCTGAATCTCTGGTTTCCTTTGCTGACAGTTGCTGTTCATTACTTACGAGAAGCCAAGGGCAAATAAGGTCAGCTAAGTACAAAAGTAACCGTCCTTTCAGTGAATGAGGACACTCGCAAGCTTCTAGGTAACTGCCTTTGTCCTGGTATAAAAGTCTGTTCTCCTCTCCAGCTCTGTCAGATTGAAAACATTCATAGGTCTGAAACCATTATCAGTTGGGATCAGTTTTAATTATACTAAAGCCCAAAATAACAATGGCTCAAACAAGATAGTAAATATTTTTTTCTTGCACTGAAGAATACTGAGAGGAGCCAATCTGTCCATTCTGGGAAGCTTCGTTGGTTCTCTATGCCTTAGGGATAGCCAGTTTATTACTACAACATGACGTGGCTATATTTCATAGTCCAAGAAAACGGTTAGAGTCCCAGTTTTTAGCATTGTGTCAGAAGCAGCAGGATGAAAGAAGTAGGGAGGAAAAAGATGAATATTTTAGGGAAGTTTCTAAAAGTGAAATGCAAAGCTTGTTCTTATCCCTCAACTGTTAGAACTTAATTTTGGCAATCCCAGCTGCAAGGTAAACTATGAAATGCAACCTTTATTCAGTAGGCCATGTTCACAGCTTCAAGTACACAGTTTCATTACTAAGAAAGATGGAAATAATATTTGTTAGGGATGCAGCCAGCAGTTTCTATCATACCCTGATGACAGACTATGTTCTTTGTACCACTATTTCTTTGCATTAAAATTTTTGGCTTATCCTTGCTTAATTCTAACATGACTGAATCTAGGGACGTGAGAAACAGGACTGTTTAAAAGTTACCAAGGACTCATTCTGGATTCCCTAGCAAGAGAGCTTGGATTAAGGATTCTTCTTCTACTATCAGGAGGAAGTTTCTTCTTCTACCCCAACCACCCTTGGGAAGAGTTCAGCCTCCCAAGGGTCCTACTGTCCCCATTGCTAGGCATCTGGAACCTCTGATATCTTATCTCCTAGGAGTCTGTTACTCCCTGAAAAGGCCATTTTCTTAAACTTGCACTATAAGAAGGGAGAGGGAACAGAGGACGGAGTCCCCTTCACAGGAATTCAAACCTACACATTGAGCATTATGAAGCATCTGTCAAAACAAATTTACAATCCAAGGGTCAAAAATAAGAGAAAGCACAGCCCTGTAGGCTTCCCATTTCCTGCAGAAGATTTCTGGTCCAGGACTCTCTGCAGTACGTAAAGTACAGATGTGTCTTCTAGTGGAGAGGGTCCTTGTGAGTTGAGTAGGAGCTCAACCTTGTCAGTTGTGAGGGAGGAATTTGTCAGTCAATTTGGTTATCAGGAAGTCTGAATTTTGATACCAGCTGTAGACAATAGTTGTCTAGGAAAGTACCCGGGCACCTTGGGACCCCATGATGGGAACAAGGCAAAGCATCGCCAAGTTCCAGTAGGCTCAGTGTCCAGGCAACCCAGAGTTCGTTCCTGGGACTATTTGGGGATGCTTCTGCTTGTTGTACTATAGTATAGCTTTAAGTCTCCAGCGTGTAAGCTAGAATATGCCACAGAGTAGACCCTGAGGAACACTACCTAGAGTCTTAATGAATGAATAGAAGATATGTGGTGTCACATGAGAAGCAACATTGAGAAATAAATTAATACTTAAATTATTTGCTCCTTTATGGAAATAAAAAAAATAGCCACCTTTCTGTAGATTTGCTAACCTGTCAGTGTGTGTTTTCTCATGAAAGACCACCTCCTAAGTCTCTACCGAGGGAAATACAGAATGTCAAGAGCCTTTGTCTTAGAAATTGCTCGTCCCATCCGAATGGAAGCTTGTTCCATGCTGTTCTTTTTAACTTTCTATCGTTCTTTCAGCCTGATTCTGATCACCTAATTAGAATAGCTTCCCTTAGTCATAAAAAAAATTCATTATTAAAAACTTTCTCACTGAGGACCAGAGAGGGAAATAGGCCTTCGCAACTGATTTGAAGGCACATGGCAGAGCACGAAGGCCAGGAGTGAACACCCCTGAGTTTCCTGTAGTGATGTGGAGAGCAGGCTAGGCAGATGAATCCATGTCTTTGTTTTCAGGAGGACGAAGAAGCGTGGCATTGCCTTGGGCATACGAAGTCACAAAAAGCCAATGAAGATGTGATCATAGCTTGATAAATATGAACTGAGACACAGTTTTTGTGATAAAGCAAGGAAATTCAGAATATGTTAAATTTGATTGTTCCTAGTGCCACAGTTAATTATTAGACATGTTATCAGACTATTGTTTTTATTGGGTGATAAGGCTTGCAGATGATTTAGTGCTGGAATGATTTGATACCCTAATAGTAGATTATTAGGTTGAGACTTATATCATATACATGGAAAGTTACATCTGGGTAAGTTATTTTACATAGACATACTTCTTCAGTGCTACACAGAATTTAGTAAAAATGAAGTAAAAAAAGATTCTGATATTTTTGCCATGTTACCTCTCAATAAAATTTTGCTCCGTGAGAGTATATTCAACCTTAACTATTTGCTAGGATCAAACATTTTATAATGACAGAGGTACAAAGTGAATACACATTGTTGACAGCCTTGCAAATCCTTTAGAGTAAAAACAAAACAAACAAAAAGTCAAGAAGAACAGGATGAGATTTAGCTATTCTATTGACAAGGACAGTAGGAAAATGGAACAAAATTAGTATATTTACAGGACAACCTCCAAGACCATAATCACACGGTTCCTCTCAAATGCTACAGTAATGCACCACAGAAAACTGTAAACAAGACACATCACCACTCAAAAATAATACACATCAACCTTATCAATCTTAGCACGAAAAGTAAAAACAATGCATAAAATTAATTTCAGCCTTCCACGAAAAAAGATAGTGAACAGAGGATTCGCAATTTTAGTGATATTTAGTTATTATAAAATTTCCAAAGTGCCTTTTTACAAGTATGAATGTAACATCTCATATTCTCAAATATATGTGGGTGGTGAGAAAAATATTTAGAAGATACATTGCCAATGATAGACTTGTAAAATTACTAAAAATAACATAAAGAATAATTACAAAATATCTGACCAATTGCAAAAAATAATATAGTAGAAATCAAATAAAAACCACGTAAGAAACTATTTAATACATAGCTCTTTTTAAAAAAAAAGTGTCTAGATTAATGAAAACCTTAACTGTTTACATTGGTATCTTATTTTTAATCTTCTAATTTAATTAAACAAAATGAAAAACACATTCTAAAATAAAATCTCAACCTCAGGATTAAGGGTCAATTATATATATAATAATTTTACTGAAACTTCTATCGTTTACAGTTAAACAATTTCTCAACTAACTGCAGTTGTAGGTTAGAGTTCTTTCCATTTTATATGTATTTTTATTAAGGAAACTAATTGTAAATGCCTGCATATTTACTAAATGAGACTTAGCAATCACATTTGTCACAAAAACAAAATTTGTTAAAGTTTGTTTCTATATCAATATTCTTTGTACTTTAAATAATTTTGTTCACATTTCACAAATGTTCATTTTCAAAATATATCAATTTATAAGCTTGCTTAATCTTTTAAAAATCCAGTATAGAAATGTTCTTGGAATTATTACCAAATCTGGTCAGCATATTAGATTTCCATAACTCTTTTGTAAGTCAATAAATAAAACAATTTGTTTTTATTATTTCATATGACAAAGAAACATATTTATACATGGATTTATAAATGACTGTGCTATGTACTATGTTACTACAATAAGCAGTAGGATTATTTGATACAATTACATTTTAGCAAATCAAAAACTAAGAATTTTGGAAGTGAAATTAATGCAACTGGTTTTGAGTAATTTTTAAGACACATATAAGTAAAACAATTAAACAAGTCAATATCATAAGCTCTTGTTTAAAAAAATGTCAGTTCACATATGCCTTTATTTCATCATGGCTTTTGAGGAGCAAATGGTTACCTTAAATTTGTCATATTATTTCAGTGTAGGCAAAATTATATTTACAATTGTTTGGAGACAGCACTATCTATGCTAATTTATGTTTATAAATAGAGATACAGGGAAATTCAGTGCTTGATGCCATCTTTAAAATAAATGTTTTAGGATGAGATAAATTGCCAATGATATCAGTTAATACACTTTAGTTAGGCTTCCAAATACCTTTCTATTTTTTAAACCAGTCCCTTGTTATAGAAGGCTATTAATAAAACAGGTTACAATAGGAAAATTAAATCTTTTCTGAGATTAAAGATTTGTAACAATGTTGAAAAAAAGAGTAAGAATAAAAAGATAATTCTCAAAGTGATGGGAAGTTAATAACAGTATTCCCTGGAGATCTGAACCAGAGGCTTGTATGTTTGATATGGATGTTAATGACAATAGAAGATAGTGAATAACAAGCAATTGAAATATGCTCTCGGGACATAATTACAATATTTAATTCTCCTTGAAAAATTGAGCAATTGTGGAGAATTGAGAATTTTAAGAAGGTATAAGAAACTAGTGATTGGAGAACACAAAGGTAGATAAAAGGTAGTGCAAAGTATAACAGGTCACAAACCTAAAAAATAATTTAATTGCTTGTACATCCTGATGGATTCTGTAACCTCTCAGGATATTATTTTGGACAACTCAATGAAGAAAAGCAATCAACTCTGATTAAATCGGTGCTACAACATGTTAAAAGCATACTTAGAGTAACAATATTAAACAGAGGGTGATTTTCACATGATTTCTGCTTTAGGAGTGCTGCCCTTTTAGAAAATGAGGTCAGTTTAATATTTTTATAACATAGAGAAGGTCCAAACAAAGGAAAATGAATTAGTGAAATGATTTAGAAGTCAGTTGAAATGCAAGCAATTAACATAGATGCAGGTGCTCTTTTTGTTCTTTTAAATCCATGCCTCGCTCAAAAAAAATCGGTTCCTGAGTGTAGGTGCTTGTTTATAAATCTTTATGAACTAGAAACTTAAGAGAGAAGAAACCAGACAAAACAGGGACATTTGCAAATGTGTTAAACAGAATAATGGAAAGATTTAGTGATTTTTGTGAAGGTCACAAAACAATTGAATGGCCATGCTGGGAAGGAACTTAAGTCTCCTCCCTTCCAGTCAGCACTTTGAAAATTACCAGATGCTTTTGCACCCCCTTCCACTGAAAAAATTAGTAGCAGCAAAGCTAGACAAGTATTCCTGTTCACAGTCTCGGAAACCCAATTTTTTAAATGCTCTTTTAAATACTGACTTGAGTTTCATAATTAAATCATAAACTTTAAAAATGCACAAATGAAAATGTGTATTAAAACAGTATAATTCATTTTTGATACAAACCGTTGACAGATGTTAAATAGACTTCATATATATATTATAGAGAAACAAACTCCCAGATAGCCAGGTTTAAACATTGCAGTATCTCTATACGACTGGCTAGAACCCAAGTCAAGTTTAACACCAGACATGAAAAGAAAGCAACACCTTTCCTCTACTGTTTGGGAATCATGAGTTATTGTATAAACAGCTAAGTTTTGCTGGCTTTTTATTTTAAATTAAATGCAAAAGATTGACTTTTGCTGTATCCAATGACATAAAACATGTTTAAAAATCTGAAAGGCCTCTGAGGCAAACAAATTCCATCTACCCTCCAAAAATAAAAATTTGCATTTTTGATAAATTCTGCTTTGCACTATTTTAGGCATTTATTTAATAATCCATTCACTCGATCCATCAGCACATTGTTTATATTCCATACCTATCATACTCAGGTACTGTGTGAAGCGTCATGGAGCAACAGAAACAACAGAGAAAGCTGCTCTTGACCTAGAAAGTTCCAAGAAACCGAAATAAGGACCACTAATACACAAGTCCACTTTGTGAAATCTTAGTCCTTCCCCATTCATGAGCGTTCCCCTACGCTGGCCCTAGTGTTTAACTTTGCTAAAGCCTTTCTTAATTTCAGCATTGAGTACATTGTCACCAGAATACTCTTTCCTATTTTATACATAACTCCGTTTTCCTTCTTTCTTAAAAAAAATCTTTCTACAGCATTTTGCCAACTGTTCGTTGTTCATGTAGGTCTTGACTAAAATTGAGTCATGAGAAACTCAATGTTTTTTGGTGAGGAATTCTGTGTGATCATTGTAATCCTACTGAGGGTACTATAAGAATAAAGAGAATATGAAGCAATGGGAAATTATCTAGATTAACAAATTGGTGACAACTTTTTTTTTTAAGTTGAGAAAAGTCAAATGATGCATAAATGACAACTAATATTTAGAGGTATGTTCACAGCGCTGGACCCTTAGAATCTAATCACATTATTAAGACCGAGGTGAGGAATTAGGCACTGTCACAAAGGTCTAAGAAAAGGAGTCCAGAAAGAGTATTAGTTCCCTAGGGTCAGTCTCTGTGCGCACACTAAATACAATCTTGGAGAAAGGCTTTTATTAACTGCATACTAATTTCCTATATTTAGATGTGTTGATTGTTAAAGGTATGAATGTCTGATGTAGGTATGGATGTCTGACTGACATCTACATTAATGACCTTAGTACCTCACTGTGATCTAGGAGAGCAGGCATTTTTATTTTCATTTCACAGTGAGTGAACAAACCCCTAAAAAGTTTAAAGAGTCCACACAAGATAAAAGCTAGAGCTAAACCCAGGTCTTCACAGTGAATACTTTCCATACCAAACTTCAGCCTGTCCAAGAACTTTTCAAGGAAATCCTGTTTAATTTGGCACTTATAGACATACCTAAGATAGGACTAATCATGGATTTGATAAGATCTAACACTGCAACAGGAGTATTCACACTGGTGTCCTCCACAAAGCCACAATCAGGTAGGTAGCTTAAAGTGACCTAAATTCCATGAGTTATGTTTAAGCCAAAATCAAGCTCTAAGTGATTGTTTTATATCCCAGTGTTAAACGTGTCCCAGTGGTACCCAAGGAAAAAGCGTTCGTGAGAGTTAAGACTTACAGTTCAATTTTTTTTTTGAGAACACTTCTTTAATGTATGCTTTTCTTTTTGATAATTAAGCCTATGTTGGATAGAAATTTCTAAATGTTTCTTTGCCACATGTAAAGACAATGGATTCGAAATTACACAATGACTATTTGTATTTCCCTTTAAGAAATACAGACTTCTTCCAGCAATGCATTTTTAAGTAATTTTGACTTTTGCAAAGTACAATCTCAAAACTGTAAGCATCATTAAACACTTCATGCTCACCTATATTCTATCATTTTCTTGATGAGAAATATGAATAGGCTTTAATCTTTTATTAATAAGGATGCACATGAAAAAAATTAAAACATTTTTAAAATAAAGATTGAATTTACTTTTGTTAATTTTTAAACAATGTATGGAGATAAAAACTATTTTTGAGATTTGACTGTCTTCTATTATCTTTAGAATACAACCAAAGATTAGGTACATGAAGCAAGTTATTTTAAAAATAGGTTTCAATTTATAGATTGCCTCAGAAAATAATGTATCTCTCTATTTATGCCTTTTGAAGTTAACGTCGATGTACGTGCATTGAAACTCAGCTTCGTAGGACTGGAGAAACAAGCATCACGTGAAGAGTCGGATCGCTGGAGCACTTCCAATCTTATATTACCAAACTGGGCTCATTCCTATTCCCCTTCAAACCTACTTCTCATTCTATCTCTCCCATTTTTGTAAAAGTTCCCAGCCTTCTCCCATTCACAATGAGAACACTCTACAGTCTCTTTGCCTCAAACATACTCTTCAATCTTACTAAGTCAACTAGACATCAGTGTGTCTTTATCTAATCATTTCTGCAGTCTGTCGCTATCTCCTCATCCCCAATACTCTTACTGATGTTCAGGCATCTGGTGTGGTCTTCTTCCTAGACAATTCATTCATAGTCTAGTCTCTTTTTCCTGGCTTTGATAGCTCCTTAAAATCCACCATTTGGACGGCTGCCAGAGTTTTCTATTAAATCGCTTTTCAGTTTAAAAAAGAGAGAGAAAAAAGAAATAAGCCTTTAAATCACAAAGAAATCATCATCGGAATAAAGTCCCAAACTTCCTTTTTTTGTGGGACGTTGGGGGCTTTTAAGTCACTTTTTAAACTCCCTAGTTAGCAATATCTGATAACGTCACAGTCTTGTGACAACTTCCTGAGTGTGGTGTCACTACGGAAGGAAAACAGCAGGTAACAGCACATAGGCTGAGAGCGCACAGCCTGGGTCTGAATCAAGGTCAGGCGCTGAGACTAGCTTTGTGACTCCGGGCAAGTCACCCAACACCTCTGTTCCTCGTCTGCCTCATCTGTTGTGGTACCATTGTCAGGAGTTTTGTCCACATTAAATTAAGCTAGAAGGGGTCTGAGAAAATGCTGTGGAGACCAAGAAAAATGGCTAGCGCATAGGAACTTGTGACTTCGGTCACTGTGACCAGTTTTAGTTGTTGCCCCTAAAATTTGTAAGTCCCCTGCAATCCGGAGGTCGTGGCTGTTCATCTTTCTGAGCTTGCTTGCTCTCTACACGGAGTAGATTTGCAGGAGTCACTTGTTAGATTAAACAAAAAATAAAATGAAATGTGACAAAGGTGTCCCTGACTGTTTGGAGGCAAAATGGCTTGGGTGGGTGGCACACACATCAATCATCTCTTATGTTTAAATTAACTTTATTCAAACTTAAACACGATTTATTTGACTCACATACAATAAAATCCACCAAGCTGCAGAGATAGATGAGTCACAACAATTGCATGGACTCACGTAACCACCACACCAGTCATTACTGAATATCGCCATCACCCCAGATTTTCCTTCTGCCTTTCTTCTGCCAATCCCAGCCTTGGACAATTGACCTGCTTTGCGTCATCATCCATTATTTGCCTGCTCATCATTTTTCATTTTTTAAGCTAGCATCGTTTCTCTGTTCTTAATTGCATGATCTGTTTTTACATAATCAATTCCTATGTTAACATGCAAAAGGAAAGTCATATTATGATGCGCCCATTGGCACTGGGTGGGGTTATGGGTGAATTTCACTAGATTCTTTTTTTTTTGGAAAATGGAAAACACGATCCTAACCTGCAGGCAAGAGACCATACCCCTGTTTCACACCATGCAACCCCGTGTCCAGCAAGGTGAGGCCTGAGGACTGACATGCCCTCCTAGCATGGACCCAGGTCGCCTGACTCCTTGGCTCACTGGATTTTTTTTTTTTTTTTTTTTTTTAGGAAAATGGATTAGTGACTTTCGAAAGCCTGTGCCCTGAAATTTGGGCGCATGCTGTCTCAGGACGGGACAGTCCTCGGGTGTCTGGAGAGCTCTGGCTTTTCAGCGCTGACTCCAGGGCGGCCCCCGGGGAGCCGGGCAAGGCGTGCCCTGCAGAGGGTGTGCCTAGCGCTGGGACAGGCGGTGCCAGGCGGGCCACCGAGCCCCGGTGGCCGGGGAGAGGGGATGGGGGCCGGATGTGGCCGCCAGCCTCGGAGCTTGACTCACCGGCTCTCACAAAGGAGGCCGGAAAGCGTCCGGAGGAAGCCGGCGCGTCACGGGGGACGGAGCCGGGGCCCCTTCGCGCCCGCCTGTCCCCTCCTGTCCCCTCCTGTCCCCTCCCGTCCCCGCGCACAGCCCGCTCGCCCAGCCGCGCTCACCGCCAGCGCCTGCCCCGCGGCCGCCGCCAATGAGACTCCTCCCGCTCCTAGGTGAGTGCTCGCGCCCCTGGCCTCCAGGTGGTCGGACGGCCTGATGCTCGGAGGCAGAGGGTTTTGGGTTCTAGGAGGTGGCACTCCCATGGCAAGCGGATTTGGCAAAAGCTCCGAGGAGAGTTGACGCAGGACTGACGGCCCAGGGTGTTTTTCTCCTTGGCCTTTCAACGCTAGGGTTGGACACTCAAGTCCCCAAAGTCCCTACAGTCTACAGTCTTTCGGGTTTTTTCCCTTTTTTCTCTCACCAAGAAACTTGGGAAACACCCGTGAGAGGCTTCCTGGCCTTTTAAGGGGGATTGCCAGCCCAGAGCTGGGCTTCCTTTAAAATCTCATGTTAGGCTGGACGCGGTGGCTCACGCCGGTAACCCCCCAGCATTTTGGGAGGCCGAGGCGGGAGGATTGCTTGAGCCCAGGAGTTCGAGAGCAGCCTGGGCAGCAGCAGAGTGAGACATCGTCTCAACAAAACATACAAAAGTTAGCCAGGCGTGGTGGCATACGCCTGTAGTCCCAGCTACTTGGGAGGGTGAGGAGGAAGGATTGCCTGAGCCCAGGAGGTCGAGGCTGTGAGGGTGATCCTGCCACTGCACTCCAGCCTGGGCGACAGAGTGAGATCCTGTCTCTAAAGTAAAATAAATAAATAAAATATCATTTTGACGATGCTGTGCAGAAAGATAATAAATCACATCTCCGAAGGTGAAATCATTCTGGCTTAGACGGTAAATAAACTCCTTTGTGAGGCTAGGATTTAGAATAGAACTTTTGAGACTCTCTTGATAGCAGATAAGGACAATTTATCTTAGATGACTGTTTGCAGAACAATGACTTTCATGATTCATAGCTGTTCCTCCTCCAGGCTTCTCTTGAGAAGGCCTGAAACAACAATAAAAAAGGAGCTTCCTGTGCTTTTCTTATCTTGTCCTATCAGTCCACAAAATAGTCATCTCTAACTTTACTTTCAATAATTCTGTAACACACTCTTGTTTCTTACACTAGGGTTGATTTTTGTTGGTCATGTTTGTGTGCTATTTCAATTGCAGAAGATCAATCTTTGACCAGCATGTTGACTTGTTAAAATTTTAATTTCTCCTAGTGGAGATAGTTGTATAAGGCATTTTATTATTTTTTAAAAAGGCAGAATTGAAAACAATCACTAGAACACAGAAAAAAAGAGCGATTGCCTGTGTTCCCCTAGATTTTAAGATATGGTCTTAAAATAACGCAAATTTGAATTTGAAAAGAGCCAAATACTCAGTTTACCTTCATTTCTGCTCAGGATTACTCCCAGAGGAGGGCCATGCTTTACAATCAGGCGGTTCCCTTAGAAGCAACTCACCTCTGGGTGAAGGGTGACACTGAATCACCCTGCGATGCTGCTTTAGCCACTCACTTTTTATGATAAAGCTAGATTGTTTATGACATTTCGCTTTGTGCAGGCTTACTTGATAAAAGTTGAAATTAGAAAAAAAAAAGGCTCGATCTTTTCACTTGCATTGGTGCTGTTACTTAGCTAAATACTCCCTTGGGAAATTGTTATAATCCATTTGCCCAAATGAAGAGCATTTGTATGTATTGTACTCTACCTCAACAATGGGGGAAAGTGTCTCTTTTTGTTTTTGAAGGAGTGCATTTCTCTATTTTATTTAGTGGGTTTTTCCACTTTGCTGAGTTGTTCCTCTCCTCAAAGTTGCACCAAGACACCTTGTCTCCCAAATGCGAAATGTGAAATACGTGATGGAAAGGAAGGCTGCTATTGCAACTTGGGATTTTCAGGAAACGGTGTCACATTTTGTAAAGGTAAGCAACCTGTATGGCCTCTTTGGGGTTATATTGTAAGATGAAATCCTGATGGGATTGATGGTCTCTCTGTTCCGGAAATTTCCTTGTTTTATGTTATACTGTTGGTTTTCATACTATTGAAAAAAAGCTGAAGCAATTAGTGAACAATAGGTAGTTCAAACTTCCCGTGTCAAAATGTAGGCTTGCTTATTGATTTTTAAGAGCTTCACGTATATTTCCTTGTAGCGTGAATATTAAAGATTGCTGTTGACCTTAAGCTGGAAAACCCGGGTACAGAGGACAGAGTCAACAGCTTTGGGAGCACAAGAGCAGAGTTTAGGCTCCATTGACATGTGTCACTCCGTAAACCTTCTTTGGTACTTGACTACTTAAATTTGAAGGTGATTTTAAGAGATTTGAAGTTTTCTCATGCATACCCTGAGTGTAGAAAACGAAGAAAAAGAAGAAAGATAATTTTGAAAAGGCGTTATTTTATTGAAGCAATTTTTTGTGTGGTCTCCACCACCCCCAAGTCTCAATCAATCTGTAGTTTGTCTTTCATTTTCAATAGAAACTAGTTTTAACTGGGTCGATAGAGCAGCCTACTCCATAGGAGAGAGGGGGCAAAAAGTTCTAAGTCATATAAATTGGTTTTAAAGTATAATTAAATGGCAAGTTCAAATTAGAGCTGTGTGGTATTATACTCCTAAACGTATTTAAGATAACATGAACTTTTTATAATTAAGTCAGCATATTGTACGTTGTTAATATTGCATGTGTTTTCGAAAAGCATAAACAAGTTGTATCTCGTGATTAAATTTGATAGGCTCTTTAAAGAGATTAAATATGCAGTATGTAGTAAGACCAAACCTCATCATAATTAGTTTAATGTTTAAAAAATGTACAGCATTGCTGCAGTTTGCTTAATGGTGCATTAGATCAGGCTTTTCTGCTTGTACATATGGCCAGAATTGGTAATACACTATTCTACAAGCACTATAAAATTCTTTCCATAAATAATCTTAGATTTTTATTGTGTATTTAACAGAATGGCATTATGGCAAGTGGAAAGTTGAGTGACCTTCAGAACACTGTGTTCACAAATTAACACTTTTCAACTAGTCATTACAAATTATTCTACAGTACTTCATAAGTGGCGTTGCTTTGGGTTTATGTTTCAACTGTTACGATTACTATCAGTAACATCAATAATTTTTCACAATTTGAACCTTCAGTAACCGACCAGCTTATAATCATGTTTTTAATGACTTCTTTTAAAAATACATCTTCCATTATCCACTGTAGTCTTGTTTTTTGTTTTTTTCTCAGTTGCCTAAGTCAATAGCCAACTAAAGAACAGAAAATGTTTTTCACTGGAAAAAGAAAAAAATGCTTCAAGATCTTTTTAGCCTATAATTTCCTTTCAAACAGAACACAATTTGTAATGGGAATTTATTTTCTTTTCAAGTTCACATTAAACTAAAATTTCCTTTCTCTTTAAAGAAAATTACATATTCACTTGTATTAATGTTTTTTAACTGAGGTTTGCAAAGTCCCCTGAAAACTGTTCGAAAGTGGTTTTCAGCTTTTATTAATTCATTGACAGGTTCTTGACATTTTTTTCAGTACATATACTTAATATGCTATTTAGAATTAAACTTAAAACATTGTATTACAATTTTGAGTCTGAAGATTGTTGTTGGCTTTTTCATCTCTAAAGAGATACCTGCCTTATCTATATTTTTCTAAGCTTGATATTAGGTCAGTAAAAATGAATGGACAGCGGTTTAGCTATCAAGAATGCCTACTTCTTCAGGAATAGGAGTTGTTTTCTTTTTAGCATTAACAGCATCACCATCATAAAATTTTGCTCTCTCAGAGGTACCAAATAAATGTTATGGTAATAATGCAACCTCATTAAACATACTGTAACAGCTAGTTTTGAACAAGACATTTATAACTTTAATTACATGGTCCCATAGAAATAAGTTTTAATAGTACTGAATTTATTTAATTTAATCATCTTTTTATTGAACAAATGTTTATTGAACACTTTCATTATCGTCGTCATCACCATCATCGTTAGAACAGCTAATAACTACTGTGTACTGGGTACAGGATATTTTGGAGCACAACACCATCTTTATTATTTCCATTTTATCTATGAGGAAATGGAGTCTTAAAAAGGTTAAGTGAACAGCTCAAGTGATACAACAAAGAAGTGGTGGAGCCAATATTTGACCCAAGTTTGTCTGATTCCACAGCTGGTACTCTTAATATGGTGGACCCTCAGGCCTCTGCTTAACAGATATTGCTATACCTTGTATTTGCAATCATAGATGAGAAATTGGTCTTGACTTCCCATATATGTATGGGACAGCTAGAGAATTATGTTAATGATTATAAAGCACTGTTATAAAAGGTATAGATACAGGTCAATTTGAGATACACAGTGAACTGTGGAGAACTTTCCAAAATTTAAGTAGCATTTAAGCTGTGAATTGAATAACAAATCAGACTTATCAAGATTGACAAAGTGGCAAGAAAAGGCAGGCAAAAGAAATCAGCAGGAACGAAGACCTGGAAGTTGGATGTGTGCAATACAAGTATTTCATGCCAGATAAATATCACAGGGCATATTAGTTGAGGGTCACTGGGAATTAAGTCAGAATGTTAAAGGGTACGGACTTTATTCTGTTGATGAAGAAGAACCGTTTCCAGGTATTAAGTAGCTGAGTTACATTGTGCATATTAGGAAGAGGAACCTATCGATAGAGCAAAAATGAATTAGCAAGAGTCAACCAACAAAAGGCTACTTTACCCAAGCTATAAAAATAATAGTACTTCACAATTTTACAGTATATTATAGTTTATGCCACTTCTACCCAGCATAGCTTTAATTTTCACATCAAGCTTTTGAAATTTAAAGGATAGGTGCCATCCTTTATTTACAAACAGCATTATGACTAATTGTAACTGGCTTCTGTTGAACTCCATGCCACAGCCTTTTACATATGAGAGAAATAGAACCCTGAAAGCTTAAATGAGTTTCCCAGAGTCCCAAGACTACGTGACAAAACTAGGTCTCACACCGTGGAATCTCAACCTTCTTTGGATTACTATACATATCAGCATATTATTAATTCTCTGACTTAATCAGGTTTTTAAACAACCTTGGTAGAATGGTATTTTTTAAATCAGAATGTGTTATTTTAATAGCTTTATTGTGATATTAATAAGAATTTATTTGCATATGCGTTTTTAGGCTAACGTTTGAGGATATTTTAAGAAGGAAGATAGAGAAGTTCTAGTAGAAATTTTGGGGTACATTGAAAGATTTTTTGAAGTAGTTATATTTAACCCTAAAGTTTAGGTTATTTTAGTTTGGAAACATATATTACTATTACTATTCTTTAAATTTTTCTTACATTTTTGGTTGTCCTTTGGTGCATCCTTGTCATGCATCTAGGGAGTGAGAGATGCCTCCTCCCCTAGGTAATTAGGAAAGCGTTCAAAGAAAATAGAGAGAGAAAGTTGGGAAGTTGTTGGGAAAACAATTGTGTACATCAAAAATACAATATTGCCTGAGTTGAAATAAACAGGGCCGGAGAAGTCAGAAGCAAGAGTCGGGGGAAACATGTAGTTCTGTGCATGGCCAATGTGAGCTGGGTAGAAGCGATAGCATCCTTACTTTCAGACAAACTCATTAAGTGGGGCTACGTTCTTGGGAGTTTCATAGAATCACAATGGATAGGAGAAAACGAATTGCTCTAGGTGAGGATTCGGAAGGTCAGAACAGATGTAATTGACGGCTTGTACACTTACGTAAAACTGTTTTTGCAGCTTGAAACATGACTTTTATGAAACAACATCACAAGGGAAATAATGAAGCTTTAGTGCCTGCACTCAGGAAAAGCAGGTTTTTAAAAAATCAATATTTAATAACCATATATGTGCTTGTAGAAGTCAACTGGAAGAATGTTATAGTAAACTAGAGAGCAATATGATACTGGTGAAGGTAGAAATAGCAATTTCACAATAGCTATGTAAGAGTTAGGAAGAGAAAAGAGCCTATAAATTCAGAATGTGAGAGAAATATTAATTAAAAAAACCCACTAGCATGATTCCACCTGGGCTAAAATGTAAGTGCTGAGTACGTGTGATTGCTTTCATAATGGGTTGTTCTTTGTAGAAATAGAGTGCTTACCAAAATGGGCAAATCCACAGTCATCAGAACAGATGCAAGGCGTGCAAAGTGTGTGTGTATATGATGAGTATATGCACATCAGTTAACACAATTAGCTGTCCTGTCTAAACTGTGTCTTACAAAGAATAACTCCAGTTTTAAATATTTAATGAAATGACTCTTTTCATAATATAAATGTATACAGAAAAATCACTACTTGTTCTTTGCATCCCATTTCAATACTTCACATTTAATTCTAATGGATATAAATAAAAATAGAGATAGAGGTGCAAATGCCTTTTGACTTCTATAAGGTGTGGCTCTAAAGTGGTACATGTCAGAATCAATGAAGTAATGGGTATTGCCCACTTCTCAGTCAATTGCATGCCATTGTAAAGTTGTTTACTTATTACAGTGATACTGCCAGTACTCAAAGAAGTACTGTGTGTGTGTGTGTGTGTGTGTGTGTCTGTGTGTGTGTGTAGACAGATATAAAATGCACATATTTTTCTTTTTCTTTCTTTTTTCTCTTTTTTGAGTCTGAGTCTCACTCTGCCACCCAAGCTGGAGTGCAACGGCTGGGCTCAGGCGATCCTTCCTCCTCAGTCTTCCAAGTAGCTGTGTACTACAGGTGTGCAATACCACAGCAGGTTAATTTTTTTATTTATCGCAGAGACAGGGTCTCTCCATGTTTCCCAGGCTGTTCTCGAACACCTGGGCTCAGGCAATTCTCTTTCCTGGGTCTCTCAAAGTGCTGGGATTACAGGTTTGAGCCACCACGCCCAACCATGTATTTTTTTCTATCCCTAGTGCCAGTGAGATTGTGATAGTGAATTTAATTTTCAGAAACTACTAAAATAAACTTTTAGCTAGATCTGATGAGTAAAAACAAAGATTAATGCAAAAATGGTTTAAAAACTGGTGTGTGGTTATAAAGTAATATGTGGGGAACCTTTTTGGATGTGTATCATGGACTAAAGACACTGAAAATTTTGGATTATTTTGAGTAATAGCAAGATCTCTGGAATAAATGTATTGACTTTGAAGTTGTTACTTCTCATTTGGATGCATATGTTCTATTATTTCTTTAAAGATAAGTGAATTGTTTTCAGACATTCATCTTACAAATAATATCTGTTCTTCAAGAATTCACTTCCAGGCCTGGAGCAGTGTCTCATGCCTGCAGTCTCACCACTCTGGGAGGCTAAGGCAAGAGGATCACTGGAGGCCAGGAGTTTGAGACCAGCCTGGGCAACATCTTGAAACCTCATCTCTATAAACTAATAATAATAACAATAATAGTAAAATAAATAAATTTTTGAAAAATAATTTGCTTCCAAAAAAATTGTTAATGTCTCTAGCTCTAAAAGTAACAAAGATATGACTGGGTGTGGTGGCTCACGCCTGTAATTCTAGCACTTTAAGAGGCTGAGGCAAGAGTTCGAGACTAGCCTAGGCAACATATTGAGACTTTGTCTCTAAAAATAAAAATAAACTCTTAGACGAGGATAGTGGCACAAGCCTATAGTCCCAGCTACTCAGGAGGTTGAGGCAGAAGGATCACCTGAGCTCAGGAGGTGGAGGCTGTGATGAGCCATGAACATGCCACTGCATTCCAACTTCATTGACAGAGTAAGACCCTGTCTCCACACACACACACACACACACACAAGATATGACTGAATAAATAAATAAGTAAAAGTAACAAAGATAAACCTAATTCATTGCTGAAGCAACTTCTAGATGCAAACTAGCTTACTTAGAAAACATTTAAAGTGCAATTATCAATGCAAACATTTTATAATATAACCATCACAAAGAAGGAAAAATTATTAAAATTTATCAGTGCATTTTGAGAAATGGATTAAGCATTTTCTTATGGGATAAAGCATCATAGTAACCTTTTAAAAGTGACTGAGAAAAAGGCAAAATTGTTTAGTTATTTCAGCAATTCCAGTACTCATCCTATCTCTTTCATGTTTAAAATTTTCATAAATGGTGTCCCTAAATACTTAACACAACAACAGTACAATTTGGTTACCAAAAAATGGTTTATCAGTTTAGTGCTATCATCTCTTGATGAATTCAATAGTGTGCTCACCAAGGTTAGTCTGTTCACAGAGGCAGTGTTTCACAAAAAGAAAGTTGAGTTCACAAATCACCGTTAAATTGTGTGGCCATCTATGCTATGTGAAGTTACATACCCAGAATACAGGGTGGATCAAAACTACCCGCTTCAGGTCTCACTAGAGAAGCTATTTTTCATATCAGCTTCTACAACTTTTTTAAAAAATGGTCATTGTCTTAAGGCTTCAAGTGGGTATGTTTCTAATATTTTCAGTTCTCATCAGACATTATCAGCTCCCTGATAGTTCATCAGAAACTTTTCTTGTCCATTTATGTTTATTACATTTTGTGGTCTTGAAATTTAGGAGTAGAGACTTTAGTATCTGCACCAACTTGCCTACCTGCCTACCTTCTTTCTTCCACTCTTATTTCAACTTTTTTTTCTTTCTTTTTTTCCCTTTCCTTTTCCTCCTTCCTTCCTTCTTTCTTCTTAAATTAAACTCTTCATCAGGAGATGGCTTCTGGTTTTTAGATAATATTTAAGTACTATTGGAAAAATTTCTAGTATATATCATTTTCTTTTTTTTTTTTTTTTTTTTTTAGTGGGAGTCTAAGTGTGTTGCCCAGGCTGGAGTGCAGTGGCACACTCACGGCCACCTCAGTTTCAATCTGCTGGGCTCAGATGATCCTTCTGCCTCAACCTTCGAAGTAGCTGGAACTATAGGCGTGCGCTACCACACCCAGCTAGTTTTTTGATTTAGGGTAGAGATGAGGTCTTGCCAAGTTGTCCAGGTTGTTCTCGAACCCATGGGCTCAGACAATCCTCTCACCTTGGCCTCCCAAAGTACTGGGATTACAGGCTTGAACCACCATGCCTGGCCTGCAAGTATATATCTGATAATATTATACATTTATCTTGCGTCATATGTGTGGGAGACTACCCCCCCAAAAAAAAATAAAAATAAGAATAAAAAAACAGAATTCTCTTTTGGAGGACAGGTCCCCTGTTGTACAGGCTTCCACCGCTAGGTTAGTGTTCTAGGAACCCATCAGCATCAGTGCACCAGCTAGTGTTGTTGTGAGAAGCTGCCTTCAGCTTGAGTGAAGTTTTTTAGAGATTCTTTCAACACGTTTGCCCATTTCACGATGAGTGATTAATGAGCACCTGTCCACACTGCTCTCCACACTGCTAAGTTTTTAGCAGTTTTTGACCAAAAATATCATGACCCCCATGCCCTGCCCTCCCTACTTACCTGATCTTGTCCCAAGAGACTTCTACTTTTTTGTTTCCCTGGATGAAAAAAGTTCTCAAAGGAAAACATTTTGCTGATGCGGTAAAGGGGGAAGAAAAAAATGGAAGAAGAACTGAAAGGCATCAAAATTGATGCATTCTAGATCTGTTGTGAGCAGTGGAAGAAAACCTCTTGATAGGTGTATTGCATCAAACGAAGAGTACTTTGAAGGTGACTGAAGTTTAAACATGTAAGAATGAATACACAAGTTTTAATAAATAAATTCTGGGTGTTTGGGGTTTCCCCTCATGTATGTTGCTAAAAATCCTTGGAAATGTTTACATACTTCAGAGCAGTTTTTTAGGAAAATTGACAGTATAGCAAACTTGAAAAAGTTATACACTTTGGTATGCTTCTACAGTTTCATGTATCAAGTTTGTTTAAAGTGAGGTTTTATATATCCTTGGGATTTCTTGTATTAAATGGGAAATGTAACCTCTTTAAGAAATGATTGTCTTAAGTAACCCAAGGCTTACATTCCATTGTTTTTGTAAACATCATGTAAATGAAAAAAGTTTCTTTGCCAATTTCAGAAATTCTTGTACTAGCAATATGGACTTTTCCCTCTGTTCACAAGGAGGTTTATACAGCAGAGATAGCAAAATCTACCACAAGGATTAGATGGAATTCCTTCAAAAATATCCACTCCACAAGATTACAAATTCCATCAATGTATAGAAAGAGAAAACTCAAATAACAAACTATTATAAAAGTTTTCTTTAAGAAAATATTTTATTTTGAAAAGGTGAAGGGAATGGGGCTTGGGTTATTTGAGTTCTGCTTATCAGTTCAACAGATTTAAAACTAAAAACTTCTCTGACTTGACATGCTAATGCCAGTTTTATAGACTAACTTTCTGGAATCGTTTTCTTCAAATCATCTTGTTTCATATTTATCCCACAGGATTAGGAGAATTAATGAGATACAAATAACAAAAAGTTTGAGATCTTAAAAAAAGGTTTATAATGAACATAAGATTTTGGATTTTCCCAAATAACTTATAACGAAACATACTGAAAGTTTTCCTTCATGTAGAAGCCTCATTTATTTTTAATCATTTTTCATCAGTGTTATCTAGATGGACTCATTGAATATTTAGAATCAGAAAAGTAACATCTAGTAACTAATAGCACTGAGAATGAAGCTGAAATAGTAAAAATGAACACACAGCTTCTGAGTTTTAATTTCAGGAATTAAAAAGCTATTCAAGATTTTGTGTTAAATAAATCCTAAATAAGACTTCTCACAATATATTTTCCACTTACTCACAAGATACACCATCTGGGTTGACATTATTAGAGTGTTGATTTTTTTCCCAAGTAAAGAGTATAATTTTTGACTTACACTAAAGCATCAATTTATAAAGTTGGTGGATGGATAGATAACTGTAACTATAGATATGCAACATATAATATGTGCTGTCGATAAGACATCAATGACAGTAACAATTGGATCTTGTTTTTCTAGATTGTGCTTTCATTTTCTGTGCTAAGTGAACCTACTGGCTGTATCATCTTATATTTCTTGTTCCCCATATCTTTTGGAACTGAAAGGAAATGAAAATGAAATTAAAATGGTGCTCTAAGTGTGAATTTTTATACATTTTAATCCTCCATGGCTTTTCAAGAAAAATACTGGTGGAAAGGAGAGCAAAGAAACAGTGGGAATAGCATCTCCAATACCCCAAAAAAATCCCTGAGCCCCAATTTCCTACTTTGTTTATTGTAACTCTATTCTTCTGTCAATATTTTAAGGCTATACCCTTTATTTTGCAAAACTGACGACAAGTCCTGTGTTCTGGGAATGTTGGTTACCTGTAGTTCTGTTTCACAGGGCATTGGCACTCTTCACTGCCAACTCTTGGTTATTAGAAGTAAATTGTCCAGTCCTCTATTTATCTGTTTTCCCTCTGTTTCTTTTTTTATTTATTCTGTTTAATGCTCAAATAGATTTTATATTTACAGCTTAATAACAAAAAAGCAATATATTGATGTTGCTCTTTTCTGTTCTAAGCATATTACATGTATTTATGAATTTAATCCTCACCACACCTCTCTGAAGTAAGAGTTAATATTATTCCCACTTTATAGATTGAGTAATTTGCCAGAAAAAGAATATTTAAACAATTGCCTCACATGGCCCTCATAGTACCCTGTAAGGTAGGTCTGCAAATAAGAAAATCTCATTGAGATAAAAATGAATTATTTTATTTCTACCCTTTCCTCACCTATTTTTATTTCTATCCCTTTCTTATCTGTTTTTCCCCACTACATTATCAAGACACGCTGTCTCTTTCTCTCTCTGTCTTTCTCTCTATGTATATATATTTGCATATATATATGCACACACATATGAATATATACATATATATACACACACATATGTGGTGTGTATATTTAGGACATCTTAGGAATAAGTTCAGGAATGTTAAAACTATATATAGGTTTTAATATCTTAATAAAACGCATAGATCAGGTACAAGAGCTTAACTCCTGGTCATTCTTCTTCCTCAAGCCCGATGAATTGACAATAAAAGCAGTGAAATCAGAGGGGAGTTGCGACAAGTCCACAAATTAAGAGTGAAATTCTCAAAGCAGAGTCTAGAGGATGCAGCTCAGTGCATACAGAGAAGCCGGCAACAAAGATGGTGGTTTTTCCCTGTGGTGGTGAAATCCTATTCCCTTCCCAGAAATGGAGTGGACATCGGGGTGATTGGTTGATACGTTATTTTCCAAAGGCTATGCAGATCAGGCACTCTATTTCTCAGTGCTGTTTGCTCCAGATAAAGCCAAGAAAATACAGTCAAAGGAAGCATGGTCATCTACCTGGAAGCAACTCTTTTTTTTTTTTTAATTTATTTCAATAGCTTTAGGGGGTACAAATAGTCTTTGGTTACATCATGCACTGTATAATGGCAAAGAAGTCTGGGCTTAAGTGTCCTCACCACCCCCACCTGTGCACATTGTACCCGATGGGTGATTTTTCGTCCCTCCACCTTTCCCCACCCTCCCAGAAGAGGGAGAATTGATGCCACCTTGCTGCCTTCTCCTGGAATAATGCCTAAGAATTTATATGCCTTGCTCATGTATATAGAGAACTGAATTATACTAAAGAAGTGGTCATGGATGGCAGGAAAGTTACCTGTAATATTTAGCATGTTTTTAATTGTAAACATGAGGGCCATTAAAGGATAGCTCATCGCTGAAGAAAAAAACAACAATACAAACACATAGATGAATGAGTAGAAATATTGGCCTGGAAAGTGATACTTTTAGGTTGAGGAAAGCAATCCAATTTATATGCTCAAAAACCTTCTGGAAAATGTTGCATCCAAGCAACAATAACAAAAAGTTAGGATAAGCTTCTATGTATAAATATCACACCACAGTTTCCTACTCTGATATATCCTAAAACCTTTGTGTTGCAATCTCTTTCTCTTCTTATTCCCTTTGTTTGTAGCAAGAGTTATCAAGACAATTAGCTGGTAAAATTGTCAGTAATGCAAACCAGTGCTTAAAAACCACCAGATTGAGGTTAAAGTCTCCCATTGCTGGGTTTCTGGTCCTGCAAGGATGGTCAACACATAGAATAGGAAAGCTACAAATATCAAATTTATTTACGTATCAGTGGAAGATACACCATAACTGCATTAGTCAAGATATTCTTGAGTGTTTCAGCTCAGCACAATCTCCCTTTCTATAACATCCCAATTTCACCCCTTTGTTATCTTCTCCCTTTAATCTTGACCCAAACCTTTCCTAAATTCCTCCCCTGCATTATCCCAGTGGTTAAGCACGTTGATAGTTACATTTTCTGACTCTGACTGCATGAGTTGCCTGTGATTTTTCACATGATAATGTCTTTATTTTATGGGAATGGAATCCCTACCTGTAGTCCTTGTTGTAGAAGAATTTCTGCTTCATGCAATTGAACTCTTTTGTGACTCACTTATAACTTTTGTGGTTATAATAGCATAATCACATGCAGTCTCTTTCCTATGTTGTGTATTTTCCCCAAGGGATATCCTGAATTTGCTGGCTAATACTTTCTACTGTTCCAAATAAACCTACTATATTTTTCACTTCAAATAGAATGTATTCATCTCCTGATCAATATTATTCCCAAATTGAGGAAATAATGCACCAGCGAGAAGCTGAAAAATAATCCCCCCCAAAATGGGAGCACTAAAAAGCAGAGTTGAGAAATTTGGGAACAAAACCGAGAAACAGAAGGCCAAATACGGAAGGCCTAATAACCATCTAATAGAAGTCTTACTGAAGAAGAGTTCAGACTGAGGAAATAGTAAGGGATATAAGACAATTTCTTGAAGCTTAGGAGGTTCATGAGTCTTTATTTGAAAGAAAACTAATGCCCACCTATCTTCTACAGAACATGCCTGTGCCTTCCTTCACTTCTCAGTTTATGTTTCTGGATTATCTGTTGATATCCGGTTATAAAAGAGGAATATGGCTTACTTCACAGCCTGTCACTTCTGTTTACACATTCAAGTTGTTCATATCCTTACATGATAACATAATATACTGACTGACTTAACCTTAAGGCTGGGGTAAAAACCTCCTCAAATCTTGAGAAGAGTGAGAGAAGGTGCTTTTCAAAAGGACATTTGGGTGACTGTTACCAGCTGGAGGGTGAATAAATGCCACACAGCTGGTCACGCAGTTGACCACTACAAGAAAGTTTCTGTCAGTCCTTTGAATACCCATTTCTACATCCATCTGCTTCATTGGACTACTATGTTCTATTTTTCCTGAGACTAATTCTAGTATAAAGTAGAGGGCGTATGTTAGATATCCTGTGATAATAAGACCTTAAAAATAAGATAATTCTAGATCAATGTCTCATCTTCCAGGTTCTCAGTATTGGATTCCTCTCTTGTCTTTTTATATTCCCCAAACTAAGACCCAGTCCTGTAACTTGAAACCCTGATAGTAGACCATGCCCCAGAAAATAGATTCTCTGACAATAAATTCTAATATTCCTGTGCTAAGGCCTCCAACTTTTCTTTTTTTTTTTTTTTTGCATATTTTGTCCTTATTCCATTAGGATTCTCATGGTAAGTTGCAAAGCGCGTCCAAGTCTTTGTTTCTTGTTAATATCTTTATTAATGTCCTTCCCAATTTAAAAATTCTTGGATTCTATTGTTGTAATACATTTATTTGAACTGTCATTAATTTCCAGCTCAGCCACCTCTTGGGTAACTAACCTCGGTTTTTGACTAAATCTGAAAACGGATAGTTAAGCAGACGTGGAATGTTATCTCTTGCCTCTAAGCTCAGTGCACTTTCTACGGAACTACACAGTCCTTTTAAACTGTGTTTTCTGTTGCTTGTATGACCAATGCAAGGGATGCTTTTTATTCCCTGTGGTCCTCTCCTCCTCAATCATGATCACCTCACACCATGGCATTCTTTCCTGCTGAGCTAGAATGTGACCTCAAAGTTCTAATATTTCCAGGCAGGTACTACAAGTAAATAGAGATTGGCACATACATGAAAACTTTTTTCCGTGTTTTGTCTGGTGGCTTCCTCTCTTGGAAAAAAATTTCTGGACCAATCTTCAAAAGACCCTCCTGTATCACAGTGCTGAAAAGTTAGGTATTAAGTGTAATATGATCAGTGAGAGAAGTAGTATGTCAAAGTCATTTGAACCATTAAGAACAGACAGAATGCTGTAAACTCATGATTTTTGTCTCCTCTCTTATTGAGAGGATTTTGTCATTGTTACATGTAATTATGTAACTGGGAGTTCCCCCTTTGAATAAGATGGTGTGCATATCCATTTTGGAAGCAGTAAGGTTGTGATTCATGTAACTTTATATTTACTGTTTAACTACATGAAACAAAATGTGACATAATGGAACGTGTCCTTGTGTCACAATTCCAAGAGAACTTGGATGAATGAGTGTTCAGGGTTGGCAAACTAGGAATTGGTCAGAGGGCTTCCTCTCAGCTTGGAAAGAAATCTGTAAGCCGAATGCCTTTATTATGAGGATGATATCTATTGCTCAGGGACCAAAACACCTTTGCAATGGGCTTATAAATGAGGCAGGATGGACAATTGTGCTCAGAGGAAAAATTGGGCTTGTATTTCAATCTCAGGACTATTATAAGCTGAGACTCATTGTCTCAGACCCAATTTACATCACTTTCTTTGCAAGGCCTTTTAAAAAATTTCTGTCACAAATAATTTCTGTTACAAATAATTTTTTATTATATTCTTCTAGTAGTTCACCACAGCAATGAATAAATAATTTCATTTTTTTATATTAATATGTAGTATTGAAGTAAGTCTTGATGGGGTCTATCTACTTTTTAATAATGACCGGGAATCCCAACAATTCTTTGAAATCAATGACTGGTTCTTTTTTTTTTTTTTTTTAATTTTATTTTATTATGTTATTGTGGGGTACAGTTAGGGGTTAGGCATACAAAAATGTTTCGTTCAGGTACCCTTGTTGATATGAGGTGTCTCCCCATCCCCAGATAGATACCCACCACCAT
>CAUYQG010001405.1:0-32544 GCA_963574415.1 Tarsius wallacei
ATGAATAAATTTGCATGCATGTCTGTATGCAAGTGGACATGTGAGTGGCTGACTGATTGAGGACTCAGGAGCAAGTAGCCAGGGATTTCCTAGTGAAGCGGCTGATGCTGCAACAGCTCTGTTTGGACCTTAGTGCTTCTCGGGGTGCAGAAACTCAGTATTATTTTTCAAAATTAATACATCCCTTTCCAGGAAAAAGCTGCCAGTGAGTTACAGCCATTGCCAGACAGCCCAACCATTGCAACACCAGGCTGGATACTGGCAGCGAGGGCCATGGAAGGAGTGGAGCAAGGGTGTCAGTGGCAGATTCTCACTGGAGAAGACACAACAAGTACCCTGACACCATCTTGAAAACTGGATGGGGAAGTGCTCCAGCTTGCTCACCATGGACCAACAGACCCACTCTCCATGACTAGTGGGTTGATTGTGACCCAGAGAGACTATCCCAAAAGCACAAACTTCAGAGGGACAGAATGAATGTGAAGTCTGAGGCATACCACCCCCAACCCTTACCCAGCTGCGGGACGAAGGGTGTGACTAGAAAAGCACAAAAAAGACCCCCTCTGAGAGATCAGTGGTGAGTCCTGGGCTGACTCAGCCCCCTCCTCCCAAGCAATATTCTGAACTTCAGACAAACATGACTGGGGCACGACTGAGAGAGACAAACCAGGTGAATCCTTGATGATAGCTGTGCTAGGAGAACTCTACACTAGGATAAGTCTGGCTGGGTTGCTCACCACCAGAACCTGGGGAGAAAACAATCCCATACTTCCCCACATGACCCCTGAATTTACAAGAGCAGGAGGGGAAAACTGGCACCCTATTCACTCCCACTGTCCCCTCCTTCCTCCCACTCCCACCTGCCATGTGCCAGGGAGATTGGGAACAAGCCCATAGTCCCTCAGGAGACAGAAATCAGGTTTACCTGCGAGTAGCTGAGAGGAATAATTACAGAACCTGGCACAAGAGGTGGTTAGTATTCAGAAATTTTTAAATTCTTTTTATCTTCTTTTGTTTTGATTTAGTGTATCTGAGAAAACTGGCTGACTACAGGCAGAAGATTGAAACAGGACCCTTACCTATCACCATAAACAAAAATCAATTCTAAGTAGATCAAAGACCTAAACTTAAACCTCAAACTATAAGAATCTTAGAAAATGCAGGAGACACCCTTATGGAAATTAGAATAGGCAACTGATTCCTGATGAAAACCCCAGATGCCCATGCTATAAGAGATAAGATAGACAAGTGGGATCTCATCAAGCTGAAAACTTCTGTAAAGCAAAATAAATGAACAAGAGAGCAGGGAGATAGCCCACAGAATGGGAAAAATATTTGCCAACTGTGTATCCGATAAAGGCCTAACACTTAGGATTTACAAGGAATTCAAACATGCCGAAAGGAAAAAAACAAACTGCTGGGCTAGTATTTCTTATATCATGTCACTCTGACTCTGACCCTCTTGGATAATCCACGACACTCTGCCCACCTCAAGATCTTTAATCACATCTACAAAGTCTCTTTGGCCATATAAGGTAACATTCACAGGTTCCTGGGACTAGTTAGTGAACATTAAAAAGTGGACAAAAGATATGAATAGACACTTCTCAAAAGAAGATATATGTGCAGCCAACAGACACATGAAAAAGTGCTCAGCCTCACTCATCATCAGAGAAATGCAAATCAAAACCACACTGAGATACTACCTAACCCCAGTAAGAATGGCCATCATTAATAAAACAAACAACAGCAGATGCTGGCGAGGATGCAGAGAAAAAGGAATGCAAATTAGTGCAACCTCTTTGGAAGGCAGTGTGGCAATTTCTGAAAGAACTAGAAATTGACCTTCCATATGACCCAGCAATTCCCCTATTGGGAATATACCTGGAGGAACTCAAATCTTTCTACAAAAAAAGATGCCTGCACCCGTATGTTTGTTGCAGCTCTATTCACAATAGCAAAAACATGAAACCAAACATGTTGCCCATCGAAGCTGAACTGGATTAAAAAAGTGTGGTACATATACACAATGGAATATTATGCAGCCATAAAGAAGGACAAACATATGGACTTTGCAGCAACTTGGATGGATTTGGAGTTGATCATATTCAGTGATCTATCACAGAAACAAAGAACAGAGTACCATATGTTTTCACTCATAAGCAGACCTTGAACAATTATTATAATACTATAAGAAAGGGATTGGCAGTAGAGGAAAACTGTCGGGGGAGATGGGATTGGCAGTTGAAGGAAACTGCTAGGGAGGGAGGGGCATACCTCATCAACAAGGGTACCTGCATAATCAAAGTTTGTATATCAAACCCTGAATTGTGCCTCACATCTGTATAATAAAAAATAAAATAAAATAAAATATGAAAAAAGCTTAAGAACCCATCTTCTTGCCTTTTCCCAGCTTCTAGAGGCTGTCCAAATTCCTTGGCTAGTTGCCTCCTTCCATCTTCAAAGCCAATAACTGCTGATCTACTATTTCTTACATCATGTCACTCTGAGTCTGACCCTCGTGGATAATCCACAACACTCTGCCCACCTCAAGATCTTTAATCACATCTACAAAGTCTCTTTGGCCATATAAGGTCACATTCACAGGTTCCTGGGACTAGTTAGTGAACATCTTGGAGGAGGGGCATTATTTTGTCTACCACACCTACCAAGTAAGGACAGTGTCCTTGCAAACCAGGAAGCATGAATAGTGCTTTTATTTATTCATTCATTCATTCAATCATGTATTCATTCATTTTTGAGTCAGAGTCTCACTCTCACCCAAGCTGGAGTGCAGTGACATGATCCCGGTTCATGGCAGCCTCAATCTCCCTGGCTTAGGCATGTCTCTCACCTTAGCCTCGTGAGTAGCTGGGACTACAAGCACATGTCACCACACCTGGCTTATTATTGGTAGAGACAAAGTCTCACTATATTGCTGAGGTTGGTCTTAAACTCTTGGTCCAAGTGATGCTCCCATCTTGGGCTCTCAAGGTGCTGGGATTACAGTCGTGAGCCACTGCACCCAGCCTGAATAGTCCATCTAACTGGATTGGAAGGAAGGCATGATAGATGATGTGGAAGCAGAAATGTAGACTGGAGATTCAGGAAGGGAAAGAAATGTCTTATGAATTTTTTTTCAGAGGGCATAAGTGGCAGTAGATCACATTCTTTGCTCAGGCCACTATTGTGATGTTAGGGTGGTGACCGAGGGGCAAGGCTGGCAGACATCTTTCATGAGGCCCTACATGGTGGCCAGGGGGCAGGCTTGTAAGCTCAAAACCCTGAGGAACGCAACTCATTAAAGCAGATTCCCATTTGAGAATCACCTTTTCTTCAGCAGCAGTAGCAGAATCCTTTCTTCAAATTAAATCTGTATGTGAAACAGATTAAAGCAGAGTTGCTCAGGCTGGTGCAGGGCGAGGGGTCCCAAGAGCCACCTACTCCTCTGCCCGTGGAGGCTCCTGGGGCACATCCGAAAATGCAGATCCAAGTTGGAAAACCTGCAGCAAAGTTCAGAAGGCTGAGTGATGAGCAATAACTCAGAGGGGCTTAGAGGAATCACATGGTCTCATGCATGATGGTGTAAGGGCGGAGTTGCTCATAGCAGAGTTCACACGATGGGTCTTAGTCTGAACTCCCCCAAAAGCAGGCCCTGAGACAGAGATTTGAGTGCAAGTGGGAGGTGGAAGGAACATGAGTAGGTGAAGAAGAAAGACATTTGGGCAAGGGAAGGCAGCCAGTAAGGGTGCACTATTAAGGCAGATACTACAGTGGGCGACTGGGGCTTAATTTTAAGAGGAAGTTCTGGGAAATGGGGGCCAAGGTGATGGAGTTGGAACATTCATACCTGCCACACACTGCTTCAGGGCTGGTCCAGGTGGCAGTTCCCTGGCTTTTCCCACTCACTCCCTCCTTTCTGCAGACAAAGTAGGCTGCAAAGGGGTGGCCCTTCAATGAAGATAGTTGATGGCAGTCAGATTGATGCCAAGCCCAGAAATGGCAAGAGTCTCCAGAGGGATATGTGTGAACACTTACAGCTGCCTGAAGAAGTGTCAATTCTGCCTACTTCTCTATCACCACCCTTCAGCAGCCAGGTTCACTGCCAGATCACCCTGTATCCTGCTCTGCATTCCTTAGATGAACACCATCTAGGGGAACAGTTGTCATTATTGCCTGCCCATTTCCCATGGCACCCACTGCAGCACTGAGTTTTTCTATTGCAAAATGACTTCTCCATTGTATAGGGAGAAAGAAGCCCCTTCCAGAGTCTCTGCCTCTCGGTGTTCTGAAATGTTCATCTCCATATGATTGAAAGATATCCAAGGAAGTCTGACCACAGAGAGAAAAAGCAATTCTAATTCCAGAAGTTCCTAACAGAAATGACCAGCTTTTTGGCAGAAGAAGGATGTGAACTGAACGTCCTCTGGGAAATTAGCTTTAGTTCTGTACCAAGAGCCTGTAATTACACTGACCAGGCAGGGGTACTTGAAATGATGATTCAGGCATGAATGAAAAAAATAAAAGATCCTTTTGTTTTTATGCTCATTATGCCTCTTTTTGATGACTATACAAAAAAGTGCCTTTGGGACAATTAGCTTAATTAGCAGATTACATTTCCATTCCTGGCCCCGAGCCATGTGCCCAGCAGTTGATCATAGCTGAGTAAGAATGCATTTGTCCTGCTTGCCTTCCTCCTCCCACCCATCTCCATTTTCACTTGTGGCTGGCCTTTGCCTTGGCCCATCTCCCAGCAGCCTCTGGGCTGAGCTCATTTTGGTCTGTGGAACCCAGCTCTGTGGAACCCAGCTCTGCGTGGGCAAGCTCAGCTCCTCAAGGCAGTTGTCTACATGTTTGGGTGAGGAGAGGAGGGAGATAGGTGGAAACCAAACTTCCTAGTCTGGTCAATCCAATCCAGCCTCATCTGGCCCAGACTACATACCAGGTGCATAGCCTTTTCTGGAAGCCACCCACACTCTCCACCTAGATGTCTCTGGCCTGTGTCCTTTCTCCTGCCCTACTTGTGCATTGCAGAGCTTACCTATTCTCAGGGCCCCCATGGCCTCCTCCATGAGGCCTTTCTTGTTTCCTTTAAGGCTACTTGCCTGCACTTCTGTGATTCTCACCACTTTAAGATTGTTTTAATTTAAAAAGTAATGAATACATTTATTCTTAATATAAAGCATTAAATAATGTGCATAGAGGTTCTCCACCACCCTTTCCCTCTCTCCCCACTCCCTTCCTGAGGCAATCACTGAGAACAGTTGACAACACTCTGAATACTGTGTAGCATTTGCTTCTTCTGTTTAATAGAATCCATCTTGGAGATTTTTCATTTCAGGGCTTATAGGTCAGCTTCACTCTTCAGTGGTTGGCAAACTTCCTGGTGTGTTGCCAGCCCACTAAAGGCAGTCTCTAACTAAGGGAATTAGATCGCAGGTGTTTACAAATGAATTTACTCCCCTTCCTTTTCTTCTTCCTCACCCTCCTCTTCCTTCTTTTCTGTTTCCTCCCTTTTCCTTTTCCTCTCCTTCATCCTTCATACAAATCAGAGTAGTCTTAATCCTATTTCCATAATATCATTCTCACTCCTTTGCATTCTGACTTTCTTCCCATTCTCTAAATATGCATATAAATATTTTAATTCTAAAATATTTTTAAAATATGGAAAAGAATAGAGAATAATATAACAAATACCTCTATACACAGTTAATAAATGGTAATATTTAGAAATACAGGCAACTGGGCATGGTGGCTCAAGCCTGTAATCCCGGCATTTTAGGAGGCCGAGAAGAGGGGATTGCCTGAGCCCATGGGTTTGAGAATAGTCTGGGCAGCTTAGTGAGACCTCGTCTCTACAATAAATCAAAAAGTTAGCAGGGCATGGTAGCGCATGCCTATAGATCCAGCTACTTGGAAGGCTGAGGTAGAAGGATCACCTAAGTCCAGCAGGTCGACACTGGGGTGACTGTGAGTGTGCCACTGCACTACAGCCTGGGCAACCAAGTGAGACTCCAACTCAAAAAGAAAAAAAAAAAGAAAGAAATACAGGCATATCTCATTTTATTGTGCTTTGCTTTATTGCACTTCAAAATGTCACATTTTTTACAAGTTGGAGGTTTGTGGCAACTCTGCATTAAGTAAGTCTGTCAGTGTTCACTGTGTCTGTGTCACATTTGGGTAATTCTCACAATACTTTAAACTTTTAAGTTATTATTACATGTTTTAAGGTGATCTGCGATCAGTGATCCCTGATGTTACTATTATAATCATGTGGGGGTGTCACAAACCACACCTATAGAAGACAGTGAACCTAATAAATATTGTGTATGCTCCGACAACTCCACCGACCAGCCATCCCCCAATCTTTCTCCCTCTCCTTGGGCCTCCATCCTCTCTGATTCACAATATTGAAATTAAGCCAATGAGTAAACCATCAGTGGCTTCCACGTGTCCATGTGAAAGGAAGAGTCACACCTCTCATTTTAAATCAAAAAGTTAGAAATGATTACACTTAGTGAGGAAGGCTTGTTGAAAGCCATGACAGGCCAAAAGTTAGGCCTCTTGTGTCAAACAGTTAGCCAAGCTGTGAATGCAAAGAAAAAATTCTTGAAGGGAATTAAAATTAAAAGTGAACACACAAACGATGGCAAAGACAAACAGCCTTATGCTAATATTGAGAAAGTTTTAGTGGTTTTGAAAGAAGATCAAACCAGTCACAACATTTTCTTAAGCCAAAGCCTAATCCAGAGCAAGGCCCTAACTCTCTTCAATTCTATGAAAGCTGAGAGAGGTGAGGAAGCAGCAGAAGAAAAGTTGAAAGCTGGTAGAACTTTGTGAGATTTGAAGAAATAAGCCGTCTCCATAATATAGAAGTACAAGGTAAAGCAGCAAATGCTGGTGAAGAAGCTGCAGCAAGTTATCCAGAAGATCTAGCTAAGATCATTAATGAAGACAGCTACACTAAACAACAAATTTTCTTTCTTTCTTTCTTTCTTTCTTTCTTTCTTTCTTTCTTTCTTTCTTTCTTTCTTCCTTCCTTCCTTCCTTCATTCCTTCCTTCCTTCTTTTTTTCTTTTTCTTTCTTTCTTAGTTGGAGTCTCACTCCGTGGTCTAGGTTGGAGTGCAGTGGCATGCTCACAGCCAACCCAACATCGACCTGTTGGGCTCCAGCTATCCTTCCGCCTCAGTCTTCCAAGCAGCTGGAACTACAGGTGTGCTACCACGACCGGCTAATTTTTTTGATTTATTGTAGAGATGCGGTCTCTTCAAGTTACCCAGGCCGTTCTTGAACCTGTGGGCTCAGGCAATCCACTTACCTTGGCCTCCCAAAGTGCTGGGATTACAGGCTTGAGCCACCAGGCCTGGCCAGATTTTCAATGTAGACTGAGTAGTTTTCTTTTGGAAGAAAATGTAATCTAGGAATTTCATAGCTAGAAAAGAGAAGTCAATGTTTGGCTTCAAAGCTTCAAAGGACAGGCTGACTCTCTTGTTAGGGGCTAATGTGACTGGTGACCTTAAATTCAAGCCAGTGCCCATTGACCATTCAGAAAATCCTAGGGCCCTACAGAATTATGCTATCTCTACTCTGTCTGTGCTCTCTACATGGAACAACAAAGCCTGGATGGCAGCACATCAGTTTACAGTATGGTTTGCTGAATATTTTAAGCCCACTGCTGAGAACTGCTGCTCAGAAAAAAAGAGTCCTATTAAAAATAGTGCTGCTCATTGACAATGCATCTAGTCACCCATGAGCTCTGATATATAAACAGTTGAATGTTGTTTTTATGCCTGATAGCACAACTTGTATTCTGCAGCTCATGGATCAAGAAGTATTTTAGACTTTCAACTCTTATTATTTAAGAGATATATTTCCTAAGGCTATAGCTGTCATAGATAGGGAGTCCCCTGATGGATCTAGGCAAAGTAAATTAAACCTTTTTGAAAGGATTCACCATGCTAGAGCCATTCATTGGAGAAGATCAAAATATAAACACTAACCAGAGTTAGGAAGAAGTTGATTCTGTCATGGATAACTTTTAGGAGTTCAAGGCTTCAATGGAAGAAGTGACTGTAATGTGGTGGAAATAGCAAGAGAACTAGAATTAGAAGTGGAGCCTGAAGATGTGACTGCATTACTGAAATCTCATGATCAAACTTGAATGAATGTGTTGCTTCTTATGGATGTGCAAAAGAAAAGTTTTCTTGAGAGAGAGTCTACTCCTAGGGAAGATGCTGTGAACATCATTAAGGTGACAACAAAGGATTTAGAATATTCCATACATAATCTTAGTTGATAAGACAGCAGCAGGATTTGAGAAGACTGACTCCAATTTTGAAAGGCATTCTACTGTGGGTAAAATGCTGTCAAGTAGTATCGTATGCTACAGAGAAATTTTTCATGAAAGGAAGAGTCAATTAATATGGCAAACTTCATTGTTGTCTTATTTTAAGAAATTACAACATCTACCCATACTTGAGCAACCACCCGATCAGTCAGCAGCCTTCCACATCAAGGCAAGACCCTCTATCTGCAAAAAAGATTACAACTTGCTGAAGGTTCAACTGATCATTAGCATTTTTCAGCAATAAAGTATTTTAAAATTGTGTGTACATTATTTTAGACATAGTACCATTGCATACTTAATTGACTAACTGCATCACAGTGTGAACATAACTTTTGTATGCACTGGGAAACCAAAAAATTTGTGTGACTCACTTTATTCTGATATTTGCTTTATTGCAGTGGTCTGGAACCAAATCTGCAATATCTCCAAGATATACCTGTGTTTCTTCAAATCCTTTAAAAAAAAAAAAGAAAGAAAGAAAAGAAAAGAAAAAAATAAGTTGCAGGTAAAACTAAATTCTCTCTCTGCACCTCATCTCTTTCCCTCTTTACATTTTTTAAAGTACTTGCCATTCTAACATTGTTCTATATGTTTTCCATCCTTGTCTTCACATTTTGGCACTGTTGGGAGGAGGGGGAACAACAGCTCAAGGGATTTAATGATCTGTGTGTGGCATGGAACCAACCAGAGTGGTAACCAGCTCTATACCACCCCAGCTCTCCCAGCATTGCCCTTGAATGCTAGTTCTGCACATAAGTACTCTTTCATGAACAACTTATTGCTTTGTGGGTCTTCAACAGATATTATCATACTCTATTTTCTTTTGCAACTTGTCTTTTCACTCAACATTATGCTTTGAGATTGATTCTTACAAATATTTGTAAGTCTAGCTCATTCCTACTACCATCACGCTTTCTTGAGGGGTTGAAATGAGGACAGAGCCCTGGGGTCATACAGACACAGCCTGTCCTAACAGGGCCAGAGTTGGGCCTAGAACCTCATATAGCTGAGTAAGATATTTTCATGAAAATTGGGCCAAAACAGTGATGATGCTAATTGCTTTATTTACTTGCAGAATTTGAGATTTTATAAATCTGGGTATGCCTATGAATATATAAATGCTACATTTGCTGGGAGGAAAACAAAAAAATTGGGAACAGCTGGACAAGGAAGGCATTCTACTGTTTATTAAACAGGCACAAGTGACCTCTCTTGGGTATCCACAGTCCTAAGAGGAGAAGCACAGTGTCCCAGTTTTAGGTGAGAAGGCTAGATGCCAGTTCAACAGCCCAAATAAGCCAAGAGCCCCAAAGAGAAGACCTGGGGATATGGGAATGCCCTCTATTAATTAGCGAAGGGGGTTTGGGTGGAAAAGAGAATGGATTTTGGAGTTAGAGGGCTGGAATCTGCTGTCTCACTTGTGTGGGGTGTCAGAGGGTATGAAATCTACCCAGAAAGCACAGGTCTATCCCAGGCAAAACCAGAAAGTAGGGGAAGTCTGGACTTAGGGCCTCCCACAAAGATGTCAATGCATCTTTTCCTTCCTGCCTCTTCTCCTACCATCAAAACCATTATTTAGGGAAGAGACTGAGGTTAGCCACTTATCCTCCTTAGAAATAAGTCTCAGTTCCTTGGTACCCTTCTCAGGGGGTATTTGCATCCTTTTTCCTAAGTATGGCATAAGATAGTCTGTCCCTGCTGGATCAGGTCCAAACACTGAGACAAATACTAGGAGGCAAAACAGTACAACTCCTGTAGAGGAGAATTTGTCAACCTCTAACACAACTACAAACCCATTTGCTCTCTAAGCAATGTAAGCAATTCCAGTTCCTGGAATCTACCATTTTAGATACACATCTACAAACACAAAACAATATATGTAAGAGGTTTGGTATAGTGACATTAGTTACAATAGCAAAGGATTGGAAATAATTCAAATGCCTATTCATAGAGGACTTGATAGAATGACCTTCTTGTCCCAGTTTTAAAACTGAAAGTTCCATATACAGAGAATTCCCTCAGTCCCAGATAAACATTGTCCCACCAATCTTGAAGCGTTTCCTTGTTTTCTGGACCAACAAGACATCTGAAACTCTTCTTGTATTTCTCTGTCCCAGCACTGGAGTCTATTTCTCAAAGGAGCCATTGTTCATTTGACTGGGGAGTGGTACTGTATTTAGAAGCTGAGATCTAGGTTCTTATGTGCTCATTGAACACTGGGGTATAATTGCTTCTAGGCCCTTTCTCTGACAAAGCAAATACACATGCATGTATATGTAAAATAATAAGTTATAAATATATATAATTATAAGTTCATATTTCATATTTACTCTAATTCAAATTAAACATTGCAGGTTTTCTAGTAAATCTATTGTATTTTGTATTTGAATTTAATTTCTCTTACCCTAAAATTTTTTGGTTCCTAATAATATTAGAAGATATTTACTTATTTGCTTTATTCTATTATATACATAAATAGTTTCAAGTATTTACTTCTTTGCTTTATCTTACGACATATACCTAAAATTGTTCCAAAGTTAAAGCATCACTATTAATATCACTAATAAAACTACAAAGCGATCTTAAATATCTTCTTGCAGTTCTTTTTGCTCTAGAAATTTATCTCACAAGGGATATACAACCAGAGAGCTATGACAGAAATGTTTGAAAAAAAATGTTTTCTCGGTATAGCTATGTTACTAATTTAGTATGCAGTGGGTTCCTTTAGTCTAATATGTTTTCAATTTTAAAGTTCATCTTTTTTTCTTTTTGATTTAATTTTATTTTGTGAATATGTAACATTTTAATGTGAAGTGAGAATTACATAAAAAGTTGTATTCAGAGAGCTTCATTTCCATTCCTAGCCTCTCCTTCACTTGCCGCATCTCACCTCCTATGGGCAACCATTTTTAATAGTTTCTGGCTTACCTTTCCAGTATTTCTCTTTGTAAAAATAAGCAAATGAATATATGTGTGTAATATGTGTATACACATTTCCATTTCTCTATCTTTCTTCTACAAAAGGTAACCTCCATATGCACTGTTCTGCACCCTAATTTTTTCCCACCTAACAATATGTCCAGAAATCACTCCACATTAGCAAGTGAAGGTCTTCCTCATTCTTTTCACATCTGCACAGAGCACATCATGGGTGCATGTCCAGTAGTGTCCTCAATGGTTCCCAGTGTTTACCTCTGGAAAAGAATTGGAGGAAGAGAGTGAGGGGAGAGAAGGAGGGAGGAGGGAAAAGGGAGGGAGGGAAGGACCAAAGAGTGGTGAAAGGCTTCTATATTTTATTCTACATAATTATTTATTTCTTTTTTTGTTTTTTTGAGTTGGAGTCTCACTCCATCGCCCAGGCTGGAGTGCAGTGACATGCTCATGGCCACCTCAGTCTCGACCTGCTGGGCTCAAGCAATCCTTCTGCCTCAGTCTTCCAAGTATCCAGAACTACAGGCGTGCACTACCACACCCAGCTAATTTTTTTTTTGACTTATTGTAGAGATGAGGTCTCACCAAGTTGCCCATGCTGTTCTCAAATCCACGGGCTCAGGCCATCCCCTTACCTTGGCCCCTCAAAGTGCTGGGATTACAGCCTTGAGCCTCCATGCCCAGCCAATGATTCATTTTTTATTGTTTTAGAATAAAAATTAGTGAATTGCTTTTTTAAAAATTCAATATTTTAGAACAGTTTAGATTAATAGAGGAATAGAGAAAGGTACAGAGATATTCCATATACTTCTGCCCTCACACATGCACAGGCTACCCCATTATGAACATCCTACATCAGAGTAGTACAGTTGTTACAATTGATAAACTTACATTGTCACGTCTTCATCACCCAAAGTCCACAACTTACATTATGGTTCACTCTTGGTGTATTTCTTTATTAATTAAAATAATTTCATGTATTGCGGGCCACAGTGAGGTGTACACGAGGGACATGTCACAAGAGCTAGTTTGCAAGACCTCCCACTGGCCAGATTTGAAACAATTTGAACATCAAAAAGAAGGATCACAAGTTATTATAAAACACTAAATAAACAAAGAACCATGAGTCCATAGTCATAATTTTTAAAAGAGAATAAAAACTCAATTGATGTCACTGGAGATAATAATATATCAAGTCCTTAATCTAAAAATTGATAATTAAAGGACAAAAAGGCATCTGACCTACTTTTTTCTGTAGAAACTTTAGTTCATCTCCAGTTTATTAGGGGAAACTATTCTTTACAGAAAGTTGCCAGCTCATAAACAGGAGAGGAATAATAGACTTAAGCAATTTTAAAATCCCCAATATAATAAAGAATATAGGCAACAACTATTCTTGGATGTTCTTAGTCCATTTGGGCTACTAAAACAAAATATCATAGATTGGGTGGTTTATAAACAACATACATTTATTCCTCACAGTTCTGGGGGCTGGGAAGTCCAAGAACAAGGCACTGGCCAATTTGACATCTGGTGAAGACCCACTTCTGGATCACAGACGGAGCCTTCTAGTTTTGTCCTCACATGGTAGAAGGGACAAGACAGCTCTCTGGGGTCCTTTTATAAGGGCACTGGGCACCAATTCCACTTATGAGGACTCCATCCTCATGGCCTAATCACCTACCAAAAGTTTTACCTCTTATTACCATTAAATTGGGAATTTGATTTCAACATATCAATCTTGGGCGGACATAAACATTCTGACCATAACAGATGCTAAAATTATTAGGTGAAAGGCTGTTAAAGAATACAATTTTACACTATGCCAAAGTATCACCTTATAGATTACAAAGGGAAAGTGGGCTTTTATAGTGAAGAAATCTGGTAGTCACTAACTCAACTAAGTGATTGAACATAGCGTCCCTTACAGTGGGACAACCTAACATTATATATCTCCTGAAATGATGCAATATGAAGAATATAGCATTACTCTGAATGTCAAAACTCTTTAACTTAGATCCAATCAAGCTTTGGACAAAATGTGAATCTAAAAGAAATGCAGGGCCAGGCATGGTGGCTCACACCTGTAATCCCAAAACATTGGGAGGCAGAGGTGAGAGAATTGCCTGAGCCCAGGGGTTCGAGAGCAGCCTGGGCACTTAGTGAGACCTTGGGTCTACAGTAAGTCAAAAAATTAGCTAAGCATGGTGGCACACATTTATAGTTCCAGCTACTTGGAAGGCTGAGGCAGAAGGATCGCTTGAGCCCAGCAGGTCAAGTCTGTGGTGGCCATGACACTCCAGTCTGGATGACAGAGTAAGACTCCAACTAAAAATAAATAAATAAATAAATAACAAAAGAAATTCAGGGAGGTAAAAGAACAAGTCAAGTGGACCAAAAAGAAGTGATTAAATTAATCCAGGATGTGAGACTTTCTCTAAGACAACTGGTCTAGTCTCTTCAAAAATCAATTTCATGGGGAAAATGTAGAGGATTATTCTAGGTTAAAATAGACTAAATAGACATAGCCATTGTAATGCATAAAATTTGATTGGATTCTACTCATCTTTACACAGCTATAAAAAGACATTTTGGGCCGGGCATGGTGGCTCAAGCCTGTAATCCCAGCACTTTGGGAAGCGAAGGTGAGGGAATTGCCTGAGCCCATGAGTTTGAGAACAGCCTGGCCAACTTGGTGAGACCTTATCTCTAAAATAAATAAATAAATAAATAAACAAACTGGATGTGGTATCGCGCCCCTGTAGTTCGGGCTACTTGGAAGGTTGAAGCAGAAGGATTGCTGAAGCCCAGCAGGTTGAAGCTGTGGTGGCCGTGAGCATGCCACTGCATTCCAGCCTGGGTGATGGAGTAAGACTCCAACTAAAAAAAAAAAAAAGACATTTTGGGGAACAATTGGGCAAATTTACATTTAAGCCTAACATTGGGTGATATTAGAATTCATGTTAATTATCTTAAGAGTCACAGAGACATTGTGTTTCTGTACCAAAATATTCTTATTCCAAAAAGATGCATGCTAAAATAATAACATGATATCCACAATTTATTTTCATCAGAAATAAGATATAGACACAGAAATAAATCAAACACAGAAAATGTTAACAGTTGTTCAATCTAAGTGGTACACTTAGTATTATTCTTTCAACTTTTCCATATATTTGAACTTTTCTTATAATAAGCCTTTGGAATATGCAGTTGTAAAACTCAAGCTTCAATCCCACATTTTCAGGAGAAACTATGTTTCAGGGGAACCAGATATCCCCAGAATGCTGAGGGAAAGCTCTACATCACAGAATGATGGAGCTATCGGATGCAGAAGAAATGGCAGACAAATGTAGAAGAAATTTCACCAACACTATGAAAATGGTTAATTCAGGCAAGGATTATTCCTTGTTACAGATGAATGGTTGATGGGAAGTAAGCATTCATACAGCACCATAGGAATGTCATTCAGGTCATGCCTAGCAGAGGATTCAGGTCATTATCATCCTTCCTCAACAGTGAAACTTAGGATCACTCAGGAAGGTGCAGGAAAACAGCTCCACCACGGCATGATAACCTTGTGTGACCTGCACAGGCAAAGGCTTGAGTCACAGCTAGTCTGAGTCTTGGCGGAACACCTTGTGATCCTTCCAGAACACAGGAAGATGGAGTCTCATGAAGAGTGGTTGTGGGCCATCCCCCATTCACCTCTCTGTCTTCCCTGGGAGGCTGTCATGACAGAGTTTCTCATTACCTGCCAGGTTCTGATGAGGTATGGACCTTCTGTTCTGCCCTGTTACTCTGCCTCAGAATATTGCTGCAGACTATAACTATGCTTAGCTGCAGTCTACATTTGGTGCCCCAGTAATGGGGTATCCTACAACATGCATTGCAATCATCCGGCCCCCTTTTGTCTCGGTGTCATCTTCCTGGTGTGTGGTACAAGGATCATACAGAACTGGCACCTTCAGCATATTTCCTTTCACTGTCTGGGTAAGTAATAAACTGTCTAAATCTAAAAGTGACTTGTTGTGACTTTACTGATTAAACCAGTCAGGTTTTAGACTTGACCTTGTCTTGTCTCGTATGTGAGAGCTTTACAAAAGGGTCATGCAGACACCATGGCCTCCCAGAGTGTTGCACTGTGAAGCACACAGTGTATTCTAGCCAAAAAATCTTCAACTTCGACATGTCAGGGCTATACAAAAAGGGACTGTGCTACATAAAAAGAAGTTCCAAGGACATAATCAGATGCCATGTCAGATTCTTGATTTGAAACTGATTTGGATAAACTGCTGTAAAGTGTATTATTTTTTAGTCAATTGGGGAAATTTGAATATGACTTGAGTGTTAAAAAAAATAAAAATTCAAACATAAGATTGGAAACATATGGCTTACAAAAAGGCATAGTAAATCTTACTCTGGCTTAAAAATGTGTATAGAAAGAGGTCTCAAAGGGTATATCAGTCATCAATTGCCACAATAATGCTGTGTAATAAAACCCCCCCACATTTCAGTGACATGCAGTAATAAGCATGTATTTCTTGCTTTTTTATTTGCAGGTTCCCCAGAGTTATGTAGGCTGGCCTTGGCTGGGCTGCAGGTTAAGTCCATATCAACTTGTGTTTCTCTCATCCTCCTTGAACCGAACCAACTCCTACCTGGGGTACATCCGTCTCTTAGTGAGAGGCAAAAGTGAAAACTGGCAAGGCCAACCATATGAGAACACGTCAAGCCTCTGATTGCAGCCTGTTTGCTAACCTCCCATTGGCCAAAGCAAGTCACATAGCCAAAATTCAGGGACCCAATACAAAGTTATGACAAGGTGTGGATATATAGTACCACTGGAGGCGAATGGAAAATTGGTACCAATAGTTTAATCTGCCCCAAAGGGTATGCTCTAGACCAAAGTTACAACAGTAATCCTTAAGTGGCAGAAATGTGATATTTTAATTTAAAAAATTTTTACTTTTGCCATTTAAAATTTTTTTTACAATAAACATATACTATATATTGAAATAATGAAAAGGTTAATTTAAAACATGATAAATAAACAACTACTCAGAAGTCCCATCCTACTCTTTCTGCTGCCAATTCCATATCAACTGGGGAGATTTTTTTCTATTTAATTAAACATACCACTTTTGGGGAGGTTGCTCTGATCCAGGCATTGGAGTTTTGGGGTGAGGTACTGTGAAAGGAATAGGGGAAGGAGATTTCTTTCTCCTCAAGGCACTAGAGAAAGGCCATGTTTGTCCATACTGAGAGGGTGATAAGGAAGTATGCCAGATCCTGGTAGTCTGTCCCTGGGGGCTTGTCTCAGGACCCCCAAGAAATGCTTCCAAATTGCAAGCCCTCGTGTCTGTCTCTCACATGTCAACACTTTGGCCTGACTCTTTTAGAATCTACCTTGTGAGGTTCCAGCCTTGGAAGCCATTACCCATTGCCCATTGCCAGGACATGAAGAGCAGAGCAGGTTGCCTGAGTGGGCCTGGGGCCCTCTTTCCTCCCTGGCCACACATCCTGAGGCGGGGTTGGATGAGAAGGCATCAGGCAGAAGTTGCACTGGGTCTCTCTCCCCAGCACACCTCATATTTGATTATTTATTCAGGCTGTTCCCACTGCCTCTGTGCCTGCTCCCTTTCTTCTCTTCCTCCTTCACGTATCTTCACCCCAATGTCAGTCGTCAAGTGGAACAGCAGCCTCTGATCCTCCTCATACCAAATAGTTCCCTCCTTTCTCTGGTCTCTTCCCTGTCTCCAGCCTTGGTTTCCAGTGGGCTTTGTCCACGCCTCCATCCAGCAGTCACAACCTGACCAATTTTAGCATTACGGATGCATGTGTCTGCCTTCCCCAGGAGACTTGAACCCCATCTAGGATTTTCTTGTTTCTAGTTCCTGGTTTATAGTAGGTACTTAATCACCATTTGCTGAGTGATCAAGTGAACAGACAGCAACAGGTTGTGTATAGCTCACATGGATATGATGGCCTGGTGGCCTGAGGTTCGTCTCCTTCCACGGGGATCAGCTCCTTCCAGGTAGTTGTTCACTCTCAGAAATAATCAGTGTTTCTCTGAGCCCAGGGCTGAAGCCTAGTTGCCTCAGTGACCCTATAAGATGCCCCCACCACACATACCCCAGGGGACAGCCAACAGCCCACTGACCCCCTGCCAGGATCCCTACTCTTCTAACAAAAGTTGAGCATGCCACAAGCAACCTTGTCCCCAACAAATATAAATGACAACAAATATAAATCCCTGATATGGCACAGGGCCCCCTCCCCAAGAAGCAAATGTTCAAATCAACAAGTGTTTAAGGACTCATCGAATGCAGACATATAGCTCCTGTCCCAGGGAAGCATGGGGGAAGGGCATAAGTGGACGCAGACATGGAAACTTTCAGTATCATAATGGAGGGGTCATCAAATGACGGCCTCCTAACTCAATCAAGACTGGGCAGGACAGTTGCCTCAGGAGGAGGACATGAGAATGAGTCAGGCACAGCAAGGGCAAGGGTACTTTCAGCAGAGGCGGCAGTGTGAGCGAAAGCCAAAACTGAGACACCTGTGGTCAGGGAGGGGGCAGCTGAGCTGTCTGGTATTTCTAAAGAGTAAGGTGTCCAAAGGAAGTCCTGCTTTCCCAAGGCAGGACGTGAGGGGCTTTTGCGATGCAGGATTGCCAAGGTAAGCAACCTGTTCTGTCCTCGGCTCTTCTAGGCACAGTGCTCAGGACAGAGTGAGCTATGATGCTACCGTTCTCTGATTTAAGCATAACAAAATTATTGATTACAAAAGTAATGCATGTTTATTACATAACATATGGAAAATGCAGAAAGACACAAAGAGAAAAAAAAATCACCTACAGTCTCCTGCAAGAGTTAACAATGGCTGACATTTGCTGAGCTCCTGCTAAGAGTCAGGCACATGGCATTTCACGAGTCTCACAAGAGCCCTAAGAAGTAGACACTACCACTATTTCTCTTACTAGATGGGGAAACTGAGGCACAGGAAAGATAAGCAATTTGCACAAGGCCACTCATTAGCAAATGAGAGAGTCCATGTTCCAACATAGGTAGCCTGGGTTCCAGAACCCTCTTTCTTAACCACCTGTAACATTTTGATTAACAGCTGTGGTTGCAAACGAAATGCTGAGGAACCCCAGGGCCTTGTTGTAAGCTCACGGGATGTTTTATTTTATTAACTTTTTTGAGTTGGCATCTCACTCTGTCACCCAGGCTGGAGTGTAGTAGCACAATCATAGCTCACCACAGCCTCAACCTCCTGGGCTCAGGCAATCCTTCTACCTCAGCTTCCTGAATAGCTGGGACTACAAGTTCAAGTCACCGTGCCCAGCTATTTTTTAAATTTTTTGTAGAGATGGGGGTCTCACTATGTTTCCTAGACTGGTCTCAAACTCTTGTGCTCAAGCGATTCTTGATTCCCACTTCAGCCTCCCAAAGGACTGGGATTACAGGCTTAAGTTGCACTCCCAGCTGCCCCCCCATGATAATAATTAAATATTTAACAAAAATATAACAATATATGTTGTACCTAGTACGAACTACTACTATTAAGTTGTTTGGATCCAATTACTTAATAAAATAAACTGTCAGGTTTTTATTTCATGGAGGGAGGGGGTGGACCTAGGGGCTTCATGAAAGAATTACTGAGATACCGCAGGGTCTATGAACCAAGAAAGTTTGGGAACCTCCAGCTTATGGTATTCTATGCAGGTATATACCACCTTCTTTTTCTTGTTGCAGAACTGAATTCACAATGTGTAAGCAATTTTATAATCAGCTTTTTTCCTTTCACAATCTGAGAATACTTTTGCATGTATTTAAATGATTTATTTTTATTTAGCTAATATCCCATTGTTAGATAGATTTTTTTTCCCCAAATTTCTCTCGTTATGAATAATGCTATGCGGACATCTTTGTAAATAAGGGCAACATATTGCCTGGCCAAAAGGTGTGCATATGTTTAAGACTTTCAGTATGTGCCCAAATTGTCTTCTAGAAAAATCTTCTCTAACTGCATTCCAACCAACTGCAGTAAAATAGCAGTTTGCTGTGTATTCACCCATCCTGTATATTACCATTTAAAAAATACTTGCTGTTTAATAGGTTAAAAATGTTTTCTCGTTATTGTTTTAATATATCTTCTCAGTTGCTGATGAGTTTGGAAATTTTTTCATTTGTTTATCGGCCACTTGTGGTGCTTTTGTGAATTGCCTATTCACATTCTTTGCTCATTTTTCACTTGGAATGTTCATCTATTCCATATTGATTTGCAAAGCTTCCATCCAATTTTAATGAAAAGTTTAAATCCCCGATGCAGCTGTGAGAAATGCTGATGGCTGCAGTTCTCTGCAGATCCAATTGTTTTCATAAGTTCCACTAATGACTCAGAGGCTAATGAAGGAATAGATCTGATTGATGGAGCTTAGAAAAACTGTGTAATTAGAAGTTTCCTTTCCCAATCAAAAGCCAACCATATTTATCAGTTCAACTTCCTATTTTGAAAAATACATTTAAATATATTCCACTGGTCTTGGCAGGATGGTGGGAAGGACATGAAAATCATGTCTGGTTGTTATATAACTCTCCAATTAATGCAGGGTCTTATTTTCTCTTTTAGGTTTCATATGTTATCTTTAAAGAGGAAGCTTCAGATCTCTTTGGCTCGTTTCTGCCTCGGCTGCCTCTGGAACCAGGAGTGAGGCTGTCACCTAGCAACCAGGGCTCTGCTTATAGAAACAGAAGCCTCGGCCCAGCCAAGAGAGGAAAATCACCAGTTGGAATAAAAAGTTTTGTCTTTGAACTAGAGAGCCGCTAAAGGCATGGTACCTAATGAGATGCGATTGCCAAGGTTATGCTCCCAGAGGATTCCCAGGCTCTCAGAGCTCCAAATGCAGAGTTGGGGAGAAGGGATGGCTTTGGAGGCAAACTTTGGAAACTTTGCTCCCCATCTTAAGGGTTGATGAGAAGCTGGGTGCCTTCAAGTTGGACCCAGAAAGTAAGTTTTAGCTCCCTTATCCCTCAAGCCCCGTATGATCTGATCTCTTGGGCCTCTGGTCAGTACTGGAAGGGGCCCCAAGGCTTGAGGCTTCACTCCAGTATTTGGGCATGCAGGCTGCTCCCTGGGAGTTCAGCTTTACCACCCGGGCCTGAGATGAAATGTATAAAACCACTTTGGGGGCTCTCATGCTATGAGACTGGGTATGATAGTAACACCTCCTAGGGTGTTCTGTATTAGTCAATCAGGTGTCCTGAGTAGAGGACGGGGCTCCAGTTGACGGTCCCTAGTACTGTAATTCCACTGGCAAAACTGTTCCTTTTAGTAGTTACAGCCTCTTTCCTTCAAGCAACCCTCCAACACACATACGTACACTCATCCCTCATGGACTCTCACTGCCTTATGTTTCCTCCACTTTCTCCATGGGTCTTGCTCTACCAATGTAATATTACTGAGCATGACAGGAGCAAAGGCCTTCAATAATATTTTGTGGTCTGGCTTGCTTGTCTCGCCTCTGCTATGAAAAGACAAACTCTAGGTAGTCACTGGTCCAGGGAGAGTGAAGAGGCATGTATTACAGACCTAAACTCAGCTGTAGCCTAAAGTAGATCCATCCCAGCCAATGTCCAGGCCTGTGAGCAAGAAAAATGAACGGTTTGTTGTTGTAAACCACTGAGATTTGGGGACATTTTTGCTAGGCAGCTTTATTGCAGCAATAACTGACTAATGCATTGTTTATTACTTCTTATCTCTATTTCGTTTAGATGTCCTGGTACCTATATATTCTGAGGTCAGCTTTGCCTTCAATTCTGTGGAATATATCCTTCTAAGAAATTCTTCTCTTTGCTAAAGTTTGTTGGAACTGATTTCTATTGCTTGTAACTCAGAACACTGACTAGTAGAATTCGCCTGCCAGATCTTCTCTCCCAGAATTACCTATTCCTTGGTCTGAATTCAGACGCTTCCTCATATAATCTGAATGGTTGTTAAGCCTTCTCTCACCTTCCTTTCTCTTCAGGTAGCATCCCACTGAACAACTTGTACCCTAAACAAGTTCTCCTTGTCCCTTCTTGCAGGACTTTGCACACATTTGTTTTGCAGGGAGCATCCTCCCTCTGTTTCCAATTCTTAAAGTCCTGTGCACCTTTCAAACATCACCTCTTCTATGAAGTCTTTCCTGATTCTCCCCTGGAATTCCCTTCTCCCACTGCAATACTAGATGCAGTTGTCCCTAGCCTGGATGCTTATTTTACTCTACAGAGCTGCTGTGGTTTATTCCCTTACTAGATGCAACCTCATTGAGGCCATCACTCAGGAGAGGCAGGGAGACCCCAAGTCTTTTCAATCCCACTCACTCTGTTAAGTACTTTCCAGTGGCATTTCCTGACACAGTGGTAAGGGCCATGTGTTGTCTACTTCTGCATCCACAGTGCCAAGCTCAGGGCCAGGAACAAAGTTGTGTTCTAAAGGGTTGTTGTTGGCTATTTGAGTGCAGGTGTGAACAAATGCCCATCCCTTCTGGAATCTTGAAGTCCTGTGCACCATTCAAACATCACCTCTTCTATGAAGCCTTTCCTGATTCCCCCCTGGAATTCCCTTCTCCCACTGCAATACTGGATGCAGTTGTCCCTAGCCTGGTCCAGGGAGAGTGAAGAGGCATGTATTATAGACCTAAACTCAGCTGTAGCCTATTATGTACTTATTTTGGCTTGTGTGACACAGTAAGTATATGTTTACTTAATAGTACATAAGAGAAATATGTACATAATAGAAATATATTTTTGTATATTTATATCATAAGTACATAATAGAAATATATTTTTGTATATTTATATCATATGTTTCCTTTGATCTGAGATGGAACATGACCATCATTTTATTTACCTTGTGCAAGGATGAAGTTGGGTCCGGAGTCAGCCACAGACCAAACATTGTGAAAAACATCCAGACTTAAGATTCACTTGGTCCTTCATGCTACAGTTGTTGGGACCACATTGGCTTGTGCTCATAGACTCAGTACATGTAATCTGTAAAACTGTGGTCCAGCTTGGGGAAGAAAGAAGCCAAAATTCATGCAGACAATAATGGGAAAGGTAAGAATTAGAAGTTAGGCCTCCAGATTATTAGTTCTCTATTGCTTATTAGAAAATTTCATGGAAAGGCAGACTCGAGGACCTCCAAGCTGGGTTTTTCCATCGGATCTTTCTACACAGGCTGTTAATGGGGAAGGTATCACCATTCCTGTGCCAACCTGCTACTCTATGGCCAGGAGGATTCTTAAAATAATAATAGTTGGCTGGAGCCAACTGTCTCAGTACAATCAGTTCCTGAATTACAATTTCCTGCTCTTTGCTTACGGTAAATGATCAATGTCACAGTAACCAGGCAGTCGTGTCTGCTCCTGTCCAGGTAGCCAGGGCTTGGTCTTGAGAAAGACCCAGGGTGGAAGGTACCAGGTAGATGCCATGTGACGGGACAGGCAAGACTTTTCAAACCAGAAAGATCTGGGTTCAAATTCAAGCCTTGATCTTGAGAAAGACCCAGGGTGGAAGGTACCAGGTAGATGCCATGTGATGGGACAGGCAAGACTTTTGAAACCAGAAAGATCTGGATTTAAATTCTCTGCCGCTTGCTGGTCCTATGACCTCCATTTTCCTGTTTGTAAAGTGGAAGGAATAACAGCATCAACTCAAAGAGTTGATGTGAGATGAATACTGTGTCTGGCACATAAAGGTGGTTAGTAAATAATATCTTACTATGTAAGAAAGAGAGCTGCCAGGGGCTGACCCTGGGACAAGGAATTGAGTGCAAGGAGTTGATCTAGGGGCAGATTCCAGGAAATACCAGCTTGAGAGTGTGGAAGAGAGTCACTGAAAGGAAGGCAACAATGCAGGGTTAGCCCTGAGAGCAGCTGGAGTTCAGTTCCATTAGGCACCTGTAGGAGACAGAGTGGAGCACATCTCACCATTGTCCCCTCAACAAAGGGGTGGAAGTTGGGGTATATATCTACCTGAACGCCCATCCACCATTGGTGAGCACTGTTGAAGAGGTGAGGCTTAACTTCCCAGCGCAGTTTTTACTCCTCTCACCAGCTTAGTAGGCTTACATAGCTAGGGAAAGTCTTCTTTGGGAAGCAAGTTGCAGTGGTTGGGAATTGACATCACAGGGTACCTGTGCATGGGAATGGTCAGCATGGGGCCACCCTCAGCATCTGTTACAAGAGTCCAAAGCTCATCAGAAGAAGCCAGAACTTCAGCATCAGCTCTGAAGTAGGCTAGAATTAGGATCAAAACCTGTAAGTCTGGGACTGGTGCAGGCAGAGCTGGGAGATTGGGATTAAGTCGGGATTGAGGTGACATTTGTCATCAACTGTCCTGGAAGTTCCATGCCCTGTGTTCCTGGGTGTTGGCCACATGAGTAGCAGATCAACTTTCTCCTAGAGTAACTTGGGATTGTGTTGAGAGACTTTCTTACTCATTTCACACATATACTCTCACTGTGTCATGTACACAGAGTATAGTACAAACTGTTTGGCTTCAGCCCTGGCATGGGAGCAGGGGAGGGTGTGCAGGTCCTGGAAGGAGAACCTTGAGGACCACCACTTTTCTTGTCACCTGCAATGACTTCAGATTGGACTGAGCTTAACAGCACATGAAGAGATGGGCAACATGGAAAGAACCGAATTAAGGAGCCCTGTGCAAGGGAAAGGGGCTGAATTCTGTGTGAATCCTTCCAAAGCACAGCCTCCCTTAAAGGTGACTGGATAGAAGATTTTTTTGATGCCTTAATCTGTATAAATCAAGAGTCAGAAAATTCCCACTGGATTTGGGTTTGAATGGATTACTTGAGCTCTCTGAATGACTTGCTGATAGAATTACAAAAAAATGCTAAGCTGTGTGATTTCTAGATGTAAGTATAATGAAATGAAAAAGTAACACCAAAGTGCCTCATTATCCTCGTGAAAAATCACCCAGGAAAAGAAGCTGAGTTCCCATTAGAACTCTCCCCAAGGTTCATAGATGTTTGGACTGATAATAAGAGTTATCATTATTTCATAATGATAATTCTCATTATTGCTATTTTAGCCAGTACCATTCCTTGAGAATCTTCTATATGCTTTTTATCTCTTATTAAGTATATTCACAAGAATTTAGATGTGAGGAAACAAAGGCACTGAGAGGCTAATCAATTTGCTTAGGGTTGCACAGCAAGTAAGTGGTAGGGCTGGGATTCAGCACCAGGTTTTTCAGGTTCCAAAACCTGTCTTTTAAATTATTCACTCCAAGTGCTGGGTGATCTACTTGAAATTGATTTCTTCTTAGTGGTAAAATGTAATTCTTGTAAATGTTGAGTGTTTCTTGACCTCTTCTAACTCTTTACTGTAGTCAGAATGTTCATCCCCCACAGCACCGCATGAAACCCATACTTTTGGCTCAACTTTGGGACTTAGTGATGATTCCATGTCAACCACCTGTCAAGGTTGCAAATTTATAGATCAGATCCAGCATGTAAATGTGCTTAGAATGGCCCACATGGTGTTTAAAATTAATGTGAAATTACACTGACAACTTGGGAGATTCAATATCAAAATTAGGATTTTGAAAAACCATAGGTTCAACAACACTGAGGGTGGCCTCCCTCAGTTCACCACAGTCCCCACCTATCCCTGTTGTGTCCTTGCCATTGGTGCCAAGTGACAGAGCCACGTAGTAACACGCTTTCCTTTGTGTTTTTTTCTTAGAGTAAATTATATTTTTCTAATTCCTTTACTCCTCAATTATTTCCTCTCTTTCCTGCCCTTTGTAGGATTTGAGGTTTTGGTGCTTGAAAATCAACCACCCCCCCAAGCAGTTCTTCAGATATCCCAGAAGCCACTTTGAATTTTATCCTGTCCTTTCTCCTGTGCTCTTATCCTGCTCAACGGCATAAAGACACCAACTCAATTTCAGACAAACATTTTTAAAATGGTGACTCTAACGCTTGTTTGTGACCTCAGGTGACTTCCTCAGCTTCCCCAGCCTCCACTTCCTCATCTGGAAAATAAGTCCAGGTCACTTTACCTGAAGACAGTTAGCCAAAAGCCAAGGCAAACAGCTAAGTTTGCCCAATTACACTGAGAGCCAACCTGCCAAATAAGCCATTCACCAAAGCATTTGATTCTTCTTAGTATTCTGTTTTCATTGGCCGGCATTCATCTTGCCTACATAACAGGGTTTTATAGAATCTGCAACTTGTGCCTGCCCCAGCCCTCCCTCTTGCTGCAGTTGGAGATTGAAGCATGAGAGAGAGGGAGGCTGAGAGAAGACCCGGGGAGACAGAGGACTAAGAAGTGGCAGGCTGGGGGGTGGGGAGGCGTAAGGAGAGCACATTCATGAGAATATGTTTTGAAATAGGAATATGTTATCTGTATGAATAAGAAAACATGAATGAAGAATACCCTCATAAGAATTCTCCTTATTAAAGAATATATTATACTTCTTTCTATACCTCCAATTCCCCTCTCTTCATCCTCAGGCACCCGCAGCTACTGCAGGAAGTGGGAGTGAGGACATTGAATGTTCTTTTAAAACAGAACATTGTTGTAAAGGCAGAATGAACACTGCTCAATTAAAACTAAGTAATTAAACAAAACAAGGAAATTTATCAAATTTGCCATTCAGCCTGTTGGGAAATAGACTAGTCCTTTCCTCATAGAATTATTGGGAGGATTAAATGAGCTGATTCTAGGATGCATAGCGCAGTACTCCATAAACAGTGTTTCCTATTATCACACTCCTCAGAATGGTGCTGCCATACAGTCTGTCACACAAATCCACGATCCTCCCCACCCTCCCACAGGGTCAAAACCAAGATCCCACCCACGTGAGGGTGACTAAAAGAGACTCCCAAGAGTGTGACAAGGAAGGAGGTAAGGATGTCCTGAGAGATAAGCCCATAAAATCAGCTCACTAAGGAATTCCTGGAAGTACAGAGGCCCAAGAACAAGCCCCAGCCCTGCAATGGAATCAACCCTTCTCAGGGAGAATGGGTCCCTCAATGGAGCTTGGTCAACCAGGGGAGTCTGAAGAAGGAGAGGTCAAGGCCGTACATTGGTGAGGCCCACCCACTCGCCATCCTGGGAAGCCTGGGGTTGCTAGAACCTTACACTATTCAGGGATGGCTCTGCATTCCTTGCTCATGTTTACCAAGCCGCTGTGGGATCACTTGGCTTCCCGAGGAGTGATGCCTCTAGAGAGAATGTGCTCATCTGGCTGATGTGTACCTCCAGGCTGCTTGAAATTAGTCCATTTTCTTTCTGGTTTGTTCTCAGGTCCTTCACTGGTTATGTTTATTCAAGCATCCAATAACTTCTGGAACTTAAAAGATTGAATTTCTGAGTGTACATGGCTGAGGGCCAGACCCCAATGAGTAACTCATTCTCTGAGGCCAATGTCCTCTGCCTGGGGGTCTCTGTATGTGGGTAGCACATGGCCCCCATTGTGGCCCTTCCCACAGGTGGTCACGGCAAGATGCCAGCCCTAAAGCAGAAGGTAGGAGGCAGTACTGCTGCAAAAGAGGATTGGGTTTGAGGCTCCCCATGAGGCACCAGCAAATTTTGTTCTTGATCAGGACTTATGGCCTTATCTAATATTGTTGGAGAGGAAGGGGGGGAGAGAAGTTCCTGCTCATATTAGTCTAAAATCTAATTGAAGACAATTCTGTTGCCTAGACAATGGCATATTAAATTGTTCAGCGAAAGCAAAGATTTATAAAAAATTGTCCCTGATCTATAGAACTAGGGAAGATAATAAATCTCCCAGAATTTTTAGCCATGTTTACTATACATCATGCTCAGAAATTGCATTAGGCATGTAAATGTGATGGGTAGAGTCCTGAAGCAGTCAGATGATATGCTGGAGCAGCCTGGCCTCTGTGGTGACAAGTGTGTCTCCTGAACATGTACCCAAGAGATGGAAAGGGGGAAGGAAGAATGAGGTGTGTGTTGGAAATGCTCTGATAACCTTGACTTTAACCCTCACTGTGTGCTTATGGGGTAGATCATTTGCTGGTTTTTTTTAATCCCCATGAAATTAAGTGTCTTTGGGTGGCAAATAAGAGAGGCCGATTCTAGCTAGCATGAAAAATCAACTATCCCCTAGGCCGTTCTTTAGCTATACCAGGAGCCATTCTGAGTTTTATCCTGTCCTCTCTCCTGTGCCATGTGGAGATATTTATTAGGCAAATACTGCTATTCCCACAGAGTGAAAAGGAAAAAAAAAACCAACAACAACCTAAGCCTGGAGAAAGGGCAGGCACTGTTGGCAGGTCTGTGGACTCAGCAGTGGGTGTGCTGACTGCCTCTCTGGTGTACTGACATTTTCTTGACTCAGTTCCCCAAGGTCTACGGCTCTCAGTTCAAAAACAAAAAATGTGATGGAGACAGTCAAGATCGGGTTCTCCCCTGGATCTGCCAGAGACAGCCACGAGGATGGGTATGTTTCATGTAGACAAAAACGAGGGTTCATCCACATGGGGTTCATGAGCTGTTCCTATGGGTGAAGAACTTGGGAGCCCACAACCTCTCTGGTGGAGGCCAAGTCCCCAGGGTCCCAGTAGGAGGTGCTGGGATGGGTGCAAAACCAGCCTTCCCATCGCCTCTCATTTCTCCCAGGTGTCTCTATTCTAGGGGCCAGCAGTGTTCATCAAGGCAGTCATTTAGGGGCAGCAGAGAATGTGGTGCCTGAAATTTAGCAAAGCCTGATTGTTTGACCCTCCAAGGACTCAGAGTGTTAGCACAGAGTCCGCTTTGTCACAGTTATGCATCCATTCTTTTGCTGTCACACCGCTTTCAGGTGGCCATCCCAGCTTGTCTGGAGCCTGTGTCCTTCTTGAAGTGCTTACTAAAGTCTGCAGATGATCTCCAATCCCTGAAGTACTCCTACGGTTTGCTGATCTGTCTCCAAGTGCTTCACCACTGGCCACATAGGCAGGCTCCTAGGAGACAATACAAGGCCATTTAATGGACTGTTTTGTTCCTACATGTAAAGGCCTACCAGCACCCCATGCTGGTCTTAGGGATGCCTCCCTTCTTCCCATCCCACCTCAACTCAGCCAGTAATACATGTTAAGTTGTGCTACCTTGGAGTCCATTCTTGACACTCATTTCCATATTAATAAGATGAACAGCAGCTAGCATGTGCAGATTCAGTGCTCACTGTTCTCTGTGCCGGAAACTATATAAATACTTTATGTGCATAATCTCACTTTATTCTCACAGCAACCTGATGAAAATGCACTATTTTTCTATTTCTCTCCTCATTTGACAAGTGAGAAAACTGAAGGGTATCCAACCAGTCACAATCAGCCCCAAACTCATACTCAGAAAGTGGCAAAGCAGGAATAGAACCCAACGGCTTGATTCCAGAGCCCCGATTCTTTTTTTTTTTTTGAGTTGGAATCTCACTCTGTCACCCAGACTGGAGTGCAGTGGCAGGCTCCTGGCCGCCGTAGCCTCCAGCTGCTGGGCTCCGGCGATCCTTCCGCCTCAGCCTTCCAAGTAGCTGGAACTACAGGCACGTGCTACCATGCCTGGCTAATTTTTGATTTATTGTAGAGATGAGGTCTTGCCAAGTTGCCCAGGCAGGTCTCAAACCCACGGGCTCAGGCAATCCACTCACCTCGGCCTCCCAAAGCGCTGGAATTACAGGCTAAGCCACTGAGCCCGGCGAGCCTCAGTTCTTAATCTTGGTGCTCCTGCTCTTCTGGTTGTAACAGTAAAGAAAATTCTAACCAGCTACTCCATTCACCTATTGCTGCATTACCAGCCACTCCAAACGGAGTAGCTTACGCCAATAGCAATGATTTATTTTGCTTACAAATCTGCAATTTGGACCGGGCTCAGCAGGGACAGCTGAGCTGATTTATTTTGCTCACAAATCTGCTCTGCGTGGCATCAATTGGGACAGCTGGATTGAAGCAGGAGGATCTCACTCATACTGCTGGTAAGTCAGTGCCAGTTGTTAGTTCCTCTCCACATGGGCCTCTCTGTAGGCAACTCGGGCTTCCCTGAACATGGCAGCTGGGTTTCAAGAGGAAACACCATGAGAAAAAGAGTGTAAGTCGCCCATTTCTTAAGGCCTGGACCTGGAAATTGGCCCAATGTCACTTCCAGTGTCTTCTAATAGTAATGCAACTGCCAATCAATAGAATGTGGGGAGGGGCATAGACCCCAACTCTTGAGGAGAGGAATATCAAAAAATGTGGGGGTCATATTTTCAATCTACCATACTAGCTCAAGCAAAAAGGGTGCTTATTGGAAGTATTCATGCTATCTCATGGATTCCAGAATGTCAGGAACCAACGAAAGACCCAGAGGCTTCATCTCTGCCACCAAAGAGACTCAGCCTAGTCTCCCAGTCTCAGTGTTTCTCATTGTAAAATCCAAACTCCTCACAAAGGTAATCAGATTGGCTAACCCAGGTCATCTTATGGACTGAATCTTTGTGTCCTCCCAAAACTTATGTTGAAATCCTAATTCCCAATGTAATGCTATTTGGAGGTAGCATCTTTAGGAGGTAATTAGAGTTAGATTAAGTCATGAAGGTGGAACACTTATGATGGGATTAGTACCCCTTTAAAAAGAGGAGGAAACATGGGATCTCTTTCTTTCCTCCCTGCCATGTGAGGACACAGCAAGAAGACACTTGCCTGCAAACCAGGAAGCAGGCCTTCATCAGATACCAGATATACCAGCACCTTGATCTTGGACTTCCCAGCCTCTAGAACTGTGAGGAATAATGCTTGTTGTTTAAGCCACCCAGTTTTATCTGTGGTAATTTGTTATAGCAGCTCAAACTAGGACAGGTCATTTGTCCACACTGGATTCATCACCTGTGTTCAGAGGGCCCCTGCCTGCACTTCAGGCATCTTTCCAAAGAACAGTGTTCACTGCCCTGTTTCATGGATACGTAAGCTGAAATCTAGTGAGTGTAAGTTATTTGCTTAAAGTCACAAGACTGGTAAATTGGGAAACCAGGATTTATACTCATTCTTTTTGCTTTCCCCAAACAGGCATGAAGTAAACAGAGCTAGGCAGGCCTTGCATTTACCAAGTTCCTTTGGTAAAATTGGTTGGTGGTCAGCTGAACCACATTAAACAATATTTCTCTCTTCAAAGCAAACTCAATCCCTCTGTATTAAAATAAAAAGGTCAGAATGTTCTCTGTATATACGATTATCCCATCCTCAGAGTTTCTGATTCAGTAGGTCTGGAGTGGGGCCCAAGAATCAGCATTTTTCCTTTCTTTCTCTCTCTTTCTTTTTTTTAGTTTAATGTACTTTAATAGCAAACTTACAGGAATAGCACAGAAGAAAGACAACGTTAAAAACATGTACTTGCATGTAGGACAACTCAGAAAAGTATAGTGAATGGATGGAATCTACTGTATGATAAAAATGCTACAAATGCCATTTAGTTGCCATCAATAAGAAATCTACTTGTTTAAAAAAATCCAAATGCTGGCATTTCCCAGGAAAATTTAACTGGTTTATTTATAATTGTTATAAAGTTGAATTGCTGAAACTTGGTCACTGAAACATTCTGACTTGCATTAATGCTTTACATCCCTGCTTTTATATTAAAAACTCACACACAAATAAAAATGGAAAAACTGCCAATATCTGATTTCTGTCCCCTATTTTTCCACTCGCAATCATATACTTAGGTACATTTTGACCCCATGGAGGGGGGACTGGGAGGGGGACTCTAACGTTCAGAACTACCAATAACAGGAAGAAGAGACATTTTTTTTTGAGAATGAAATGTTTCCCATCATAGTGGATTTAAGCACTCTCTCCACATATGTGATGTGCTAGCTGGATGTCTTTTGGCATAATTGTTACACATTTGGCATGGATAGCACACAGGTTGGTGTCTTCAAAAAGGCAAACAAGATAGGCCTCACTTGCCTCCTGCAAAGCACCAATAGCTGAGCTCTGGGAGCGTAGATCTGTTTTGAAGTCCTGAGCAATTTCTTGTACGAGACTCTGGAAAGGAAGTTTGCAAATCAGAAGTTCAGTGGACTTCTGATAGCATCAAATTTCATGAAGTGCCACAGTACCAGGCGTGTAACGATGATGTTTCTTTACCCCTCCAGTAGAGGGCGCACTCTTGCGAGCAGCTTCTGTAGCCAGTTGCTTCCTGAGTGCTTTACCACCAGTTGATTTGCGGGCAGTCTGCTTTGTATGAGCCATGGTTTGGAGACCTCCTTAATTATCCCCCTTCTTCTTAGGCTGGAGCTTGGCGAGCTACATTTCCTTCCTTCTTTCTTTCTTTCTTTCCTTCCTTCCTTCCTTCCTTCCTTCCCTTCCTTCCCTTCCTACCTTCCTTGTCAAAGTCTCACTCTGTCACCCAGGCTGGAGTGTAGTGACACACTCACAACCACTGCAGCCTCAACCTGCTGGACTCAGGCAATTCTTCCACCTTAGCCTTCCAAGTAGCTGGGACTACAGGCATGTGCCACTATGCCCGGCTAATTTTTTTTATTTATTGTAGAGACAAGATCTTGCTAAGTTGCCCAGGCTGGTCCTTTTTTTTAACTTTTTAAAAAAATTTTAAAGATGTGTGGTACAATTCAGGGTTAGGTATACAAATATTCATTATGCAGGTACTTTTGTTGATGAGGTGTGCCCCCCCTCCCCAGGCAGATTCCCACTACTGCCAATCCCACCTCCCCATGGCCCCTCCCCACCACAGTTTCCAGCTATTGCCAATCCTTTTCTTATAGTATTATGATAGTTGTTCAAGGTCCACTTATGAGTGAGAACATGTGATACTCAGTTCTTTGTTTCTGTGAAAGATCACTCAGTATTATAGACTCTAAGTCCATCCAGGTTACTGCGAAGTTCATGATTTTGTTCTTCTTTATGGCTGTGTAATATTCCATTGTGTATATGTACCACATTTTTTTTTATCCAGTCCTCTTTTGATGGGCAGAATGGTTGGTTCCATGTTCTTGCTATTGTGAACAATGCTGTGATGAACACACATGTGCAGGTATCTTTTTTATAGAATGATTTGAGTTCTTCTGGGTATATTCCCAGTAGGATTGCGGGGTCATATGGAAGGTCAATTTTTAGAACTTTTAGGAATCGCCACACTGTTTTCCATAGAGGCTGTACTAGTTTGCACTTCCACAAACATCCTCTCCAGCATCTGTTGTTTTTTGAGTTATTGATGATGGCCATCCTGACTGGAGTTAGGTAGTATCTC
>CAUYQG010001406.1:0-14536 GCA_963574415.1 Tarsius wallacei
TCTATTCTATTTGCATGCCCTATGGCAGTAATTCCTAATATTTTTTTGTGTTAGAATCTCTTTATAATCTTAAAGTCACTAAGGACCCCAGAGAGCTTTTTTTTTTTTTTTGAGTCGGAGTCTCACTCGGTCACCCAGACAGGATTGCAGTGGCCGCTCCCGGCCACTGCAGCCTCGACCTGCTGGGCTCCGGCGATCCTTCCGCCTCAGCCTTCCAAGTAGCTGGAACTACAGGCGTGCACTACCATGCCAGGCTGATTTTTTTTTTTTTTTTTTTTTATTGTAGAGATGAGGTCTCACCAAGTTGCCCAGGCGGGTCTCGAACCCGCAGGCTCAGGCAATCCACTCATCTCAGCCTCCCAAGGCACGGGATTACAGGCTGAGCCACCGAGCCCGGCTCCAGAGAGCTTTTAAATGAGTTTTATCTATTGATATTTACTGTAATAAAAAGCCTTAAAACTTTAAATTTTGAAATAATTACAGAATCACAGAAAGTTACAAAAATAATGTATTGAAAAAAAACTGAACCCAGGAACACACAGCTACACATTCCATTAGTTGTCAGAGTGATGCCACCATCACACACTATGCAAAATCTGGAATACAATTAAGTCTTGAGAGAATGACAGAGAAATGGCACATGACGTTTTAGTATTATTATGAAAATAGTTTTGATTTTATGACCCCCTGAAAGAGTTTTGGGGACTCCCAGACTACGCTTCGAGCACTGCTGCCCACAGAAGTGAATATAAAATGCCAAGATATTTTATCCATACAGAATTGGTTCTTTGCCTAAGTAAAGAGAGCAGAGGAAGTCCCACAGAGGCACTACACTAAGTATAAAAGACTTAGACTTTGGTGACTAACCAAATTACTGCCATAAACCAAATGGTAAGGTGAAAGACAACTGACCCATTGTTCTTTGCTAGGAGCTGAGGACATATGCTTTCAGGAAACACGCTGGCGATATCAACTGCAACATCATCATGGACTAAAAAATTTTTTCAACATTATCTTCCCCTTTCATAAAAATGATAATAGTGGCGACAAGATACATCCTGAGGATTAGTGTCTAGCTGGGTCTCTCGTATTATCAAGTCCTTCTAAATGGCTAGTGATCCCCAGAAATGCCTGCCTCTCCACTATTATTTAATTAATGTTGTTAGGGCTTATGCTACCCAGCAGCAAACAATACAGAGCCTTGCATGTTGACTTTATCGCTGCCACTGTTGGGATATGGTAAAAGTAGAAGTCAATTATCTTTAAAAAAATTACACTGAGTTTAACTTAGGGAGCTCTAGACATACTTAGTGGTTTCAGAAAAGCTTTCTTTTACCTTTAGGTTTCTGAAAAACACAATGTTTACATTGAAACCTCGGCTGAGCGCTGTGGCTCGAGCCTGTAATCCCAGCACTTTGGGAGGCCAAGGCAGGAGGACTGCTTGAGCCTAGGAGTTCGAGACTAGCCTGAGCAACACAGCAAGACCATGTCTCTACAAAAAATAAAAATAAAAAAATTAGCCAGGCGTGGTGGTATGTGCCTGTAGTTCTAGTTACTCAAGAGGCTGAGGTGGAAGGACTGCCGGAGCCCAGGAGGTCAGGGTAGCAGTGAGCTGTGATCATGCCACTGCACTCCACCCTGGGCAACAGAGCGAGACCCCAAGTCAAAAAACAAAAATCACCTTTAAATTTCTGAAAAGGGCCATGCTCGGTGGCTCAGCCTGTAATCCTAGCACTTTGGGAGGCCGAGGTGAGTGGATTGCCTGGTTTGAGACCCACCCGGGCAACTTGGCGAGACCGCGTCTCTACAATAAATAAAAAAACTAGCCAGGCATGGTAGCGCGCACCTGTAGTTCCGGCTACTCGGAAGGCTGAGGCGGAAAGATCACCGGAGCCCAGCAGGTCGAGGCTGTGGTGGCTGGGAGCATGCCACTACACTCCAATCTGGGCGACAGAGGAGACTCCAACTCAAAAAAAAAATTTTTTTTTCTGAAAAGAACACTGTTTACATTTTAAGATGAAACCTGGCAGAAGCTCTTAGTTTGTGATTTGATATAAGTGGATTCTCTGGCTTCAGTCTCTCAAAGAAAAACCATAAACTTTCTCAACCAAAGGAAAAAACAAGAAAACAAAAATCCAAACAAAACATTGTTTAGGAAAAAGACTCACACAGAACCACAAAATCATCTGTCTCCCAGCATTTGTGCACCACTCAGAGGGAACGCTCTACCCAAGGGCCAATGAGCTGGTGATCCTCTGGCAAGACTTCAACTGAGAAAACGCTGGGAAAATCTTTGGTGCCAATAAACAAGGTTTCGTTTGGGGAATCCCGATGTTCACTGGCAGGACACTTAGAAGACCTGTATCAATCACTAATGCCAAAAGTCAGGGAAGCTGGACAAGATGCTGACTCGCGAGAGCAGCGAAGAGTCTGTAGCCTCAAGCCATGCCCAAGGAAGGAAGCCTGCCAGAGGACAGGAGTCTTCTGTGACCCTGATCCTCTAAGAGAACCTTTTCTTCATTGCCTCTGAAACTTTAACTCAGATGTTCATATGGTATTCTTTTGCTCTTTGGAGAGGAGTTTACCATTAGCAAGTTCTGAGAACCTTCAAGCTAGAGGGACATTTTACCTTAAGATGGTCAAGACAAGCTCTGTAATTCACAAAAGAACCGGGACACGTGCAAAATGAAACTCTTGGTTTCTTCCTCAAACCTGCTCCTCTTGTAACCTTGAGTAAATGGCAGCTTCATCTTTCTAGTTGTTTAGCCCAAAAACTCTGGATTTAACCTCAACTATGCTCTTTATCTCATAACTCGTATTTAGTCCTGATGGCTCCTCAAAATACATGCAGACTCGATCACCATTCTCCATATTTACTTCTGCCATCTTATTAGGCAAAGCTAACATCATCATCTCTTGTTTGGATTACTGCAAAAGCCTCCCACGCAGCAGGTCTCCTTGCTTCCATCCTGTTTTCCACACAGGTCCTTTCCTTCTTCATATTTTGGACACAGTGATTTTTTTTTTTTTTTTTGAGTAGGAGTCTCACTCTGTTGCCCAGGCTGGAGTGCAGTGGCATGCTCATGGCCACTGCAACCTTGGTCAGCTGGGCTCAGGTGATCCTTCTGCCTCAGTCTTCTAAGTAGCTGGGACTACAGGTACACACCATCATGCCCGGCTAATTTATTTTTATTTATTGTAGAGATGAGGGCTCGCCAAGTTATCCAGGCTGGTGTTGAACCCCTGGACTCAGGCAATCCTCTTGCCTCTGCTTCCCAAAGTGTTAGGATTACAGGCGTGAGCCACCACACCCAGCCAACAGTGATCTTTTAAAATCCAAGTTGATTTTGCAAATGCCTTAAAAATAGTAAGTGCAGGTAAGAATCTTCAAAGGATGCTAAAATCATTGGGTAACAGTTTGCTGGGAAACTAGATATTTATACAGACTTAAAGCTGTCTCCACCACAGGAAAAATGTACATTTACAAGTGGAAAAATTGGATGGAAACTATCTCAAGAGTTAAGATCACCACCAACGGGACAGACTGACATCATGTGCCTCCTGTCATGAAGCACTAAGAAGGACCCACTGCCACTTATCAGTGTTCCTACAAGAATGTATACCTTGAATCTACTGTTGAAAAACAGACAATCCAAATGGAGAGGCACTCTACAGAGCAACTGGCTATCTTTTTAAAAATGTCAGTGCTATAAAAGACAGAGAAAGGCGAAGGAACTGTTCTATAATTAAGGAGACTAAAGAGACGATATAACAATGAAGATCAAGAGTAACCTTGGATTGGATCCTGGAGCAGGAAAAACCAAGTGTCACAAAAGTAAGTACTGGGACAATTGGAGAAGTCTGAACATGGGAGTATATATTATGTACTAATATTTTATCAATGTTAAATTTCCTCAATTTGATAAATGCATTGTAACTATGTAAGAGAGTATCTTTGTCCTTAAGAGATATATACTGAAATACCTTGTGAAGATTCACAAGGTCTGCAACAAAAAAAGTGTGTGGGTGGAAAGGGGTGACTGGTAACAACTGGTGAATTCAAGTGAAGGATATACACATGTTCTTTGTACCATTAGTCTAACTTTTCTGTAGGTTTGAACATTTTAAAAGATAAAAATTGAAAAATTTGCTAGGCACAGTGGTTCACGCCTGTAATCCCAGCACTTTAGCAGGCAGAGGTGAGAGGATTGCCTAAGCCCAGAGGTTCAAGACCAGCCTGGGCAACTTGGCAAGACCTCTTCTCTACAATAAATCAAAAAATTAACCGGGCATGGTGGCACGTGCCAGCAGATCGAGGCTGCGGTGGCTGTGAGCGTGCCACTGCACTTCAGCCTGCGTGACAGAGTGAGACTCCAACTCAAAAAAAGGAAAAGAAAATTGAAAAACCGCAGCACTCTTCTAATCAACACCCTCTATCCACAAAAACCTGCACAACTGGCCCCGCCACCTCTGGGGTCTCATCTCCCACCACTCTGGCCAGCATGGTCTGCTGCGGCTATCCTGGCCTTCTTTTCTTTCAACTTGCCATGCATACTCCCACCTCAGAGTTTTTGCACTGCTGTTCCCTCTGCATAATACACTCTTCCCCAAGACATTCCCACATTTCGCTCCTTCACCTCCTATTCAAGAGGCTTTCTCTCACCACTCTTCATAGAACATCAATCTCCTGCCATTACACCTTATTCCTTTAATCTATTCCATTTCTCTGCAAAGCACTTTTCATCAGTTGACATATTACGTATTTGCTTTCTTATCATCTGCCTCTTCCCATGGAATATAAGCTCCTTGAGGGCAGGGGACTTTGTTCCCTGCTATGTCTCCAGCTTCAAGAAAAATGCTTGCTCCGCAGAGCAGCGGTCAATAAGTATCTGCTCAGTGAACTTAGTGCTTTGCTTATTTAAACATTTGGTGCATTCACATTCCTGCAGTTTGTGGGTAAAGGGCTACTAAGTATTTGACAGTTTTTCAGAAACTTGTTTTTGATCAACTTGGCTGAATAATGTTGCTCTCAAGAAAACTTTCCACTTCTGGAATTGTATTTGAAGCAGCAAACAAGGGCTGCTAGGGGAACGTATGCCTTGTGCATTTTCCCCACTTCCAAAACACTGACAACAGAAACCTGTTTACTTCTCCATCACATGAGCTGATTTCCCCACCCCACTTGTTTTCTGGGAACTCATTCACAGCAGATCAAAGTCAGACTCTAAAGGCTTACTAAGCTCCCTGATATTGTATTTAACATGATTCTCAAGAACATGGAAAGCCTGGAACCCTAGAAGAAAGCATCCCATAGGTTTTACTGCTGCTCCAGGGTTAGTGAAGAAGGTGAGAATTGGTAAGGAGACGACATATGATAATGCTTTTCCCAATTTAAGCTCTCGGATAGCAACATATGATAACTTGCTTTTCCCACGTTACTTACGTCTGTGGAGGTGGGGCTGGGCAGGGACACAGGCTGAACAGGTGCAGGGAAAGTGAATGTGGTCTCTGTCTTTTCACTTTCAGGGGAGTCAGGATGACTGGATGGGGGGGATGTTGGGGTAAGGGCTCCAAACCCCAGCACTGCATTGTATTTTGGAGGACGACCTATATACCGAGAGAGGGAACAAAAGGGAAAAAGGGGGAGGGAAAGAGAAGGGGGAAAATGATCTTACATACCTTTGGCCAGTGTTCCTCATTGGCTAGCATGGAAAAGGAAGTGAGGTAGCAGACAGAAGGTTAATACAACAGTCCCAAAGAAGGAAGAGAAGCAAAGACTTAAATGTCATTAGAAACAACTACATGAATCTTAAGAGATGGGAGGATACGAGAGCCTTGGAGAACGACAGATGCTGGCTTATGTGAAGAAAAAAAAAAAAACCACCTTGGGAAGATTATGGTGAAGTTGCTAACCTACTAAATTTTGAGATTTCTAGTGTGAGAACTAAGATATCAAAGTCCAATAGAAGCCAGGGGCAGTAATACAAATTTATATTTTTGTATCTTTTGTATATTGCTCTTCAGGTTTCTCTGCAATCATCAATCTTACAATAATATTAATGATTCTTAGTTCTTACGAAGTGATTTATTTAGGGTTTCTGTTCTTCCTTCTCCTGTCTACACTTTGGTCATTTCACTGCTTGTGAGGGTGGTCAGAGGCAAAACAAGGAGACAAAATTCAAGTTAACTATTAACCCTTTGCTGTTAGAGCTACTGCGAGATATGTTCTGGGAGTAGCTGAAACCTAAGAGCTTAAGAGATGTTCTGCACCTAACAATGAATTTAAGTATTTCTGACCCCAAATACCCTTACCCAGTTAACTGAGAGTCACCTTTCCCCTTGATATCACAAACATTCTGGCGAACTACATGTCTAAAAACTGGGGCTGTTTTAAAGTCTTGGGAAAGGCCCTCTCATTGGCACTCCTGAGAGAGCTGATTTGTGCAAGAGCATTTTGACTCAAACCTCAAGGTTACAAAGGATCTATAAATGAGCCCTATGGGTACAGAAAGTCTAAGCCAACCACTCTTGCCTTACACCACATATCTAAGTCAGGGTCCTTATCTTCTAAGGACCAGGGTCAACATTTCTAAGCTGTGAGTGATCAAAAGTATGTGCCCAAAACACCAAAGGAAAAGGAACCAGGGAGGTGCAAAACTGCCTGTAAGCACTGACAAACGGTACGTGGAATCATGACTTGGCCAACACTTAAAATTTATATTAGGATTATGCACAAGAGTCATGATTCTGTCAGACATTATACAAATATGACCTCTCTGCGTTAAACTGGAGGTATCTACAGTACAAAGACAGATCTTACTGGTTTGTCTTTTCTAGAGAATCTAGTGCTGCTAGAAAGGGAAGCAGAAGATGAACGCTCTTTGTTTACCCATGGAAGGCACATCCTAGGCATTGTAAATGCAGGCTTTTATCCTATGACCTTGGCAAGAGATGCCAAGGTCTTTCTGGCTCATTTAACCCCTGTCTTCTTAGCAGGCACGGCCCACTATCAGGCCAATTAATTGAGGCCTCTGGCTGGGGAGCTCCTTTCTGGGAACTGCATCAAAGGTCACTCAAAACCGCTGAACACAAAACAGAACAACAAAAATAATCTACAGTACTGGTAACTGTGGCCCGGGAATCGATATAAAGCAATGACTTAGGGTTTCCCATTTAAGTATTTTGACAACTTTGAAGGACAGGACTGACAAAATATTAGAATGAGTTACTAAAGGCCGGTACAATAATATCTTTTGTGGGCAGGGAATAGCAATAGTATAGTTGTAGTCCTGACTAAGGCAGACAAAGGGTCAAGATGACCTCCTGAGCTTCTAATAGCTCTGAGATTGTATGTGCACACACAAAAATTAGTATGCTACTCCACTCACTCTGCAACCTTTCTAGCCTGGAACTATAATTCAGGGACACATTATCATGTGGAGAAAAGGACCTTGGGACATATTACTGACATCAAAGAACCATTTCAGTACCTTGTTTATGAGCTTAAACCCTGAGCTATTAAGACCTGTTTAGACTTGCGCGGTGAGATGTTGCTGCTGCTGCTGTTGTTTTTTCTGCCCTCCCTAACACTATGGTGGAATGTCCATGGGAAGGTCTGAAATATGATAATGAAGCTCTTTAGGAATTTGTGCTTGGAGGAGCCTGTTTTGACAGTGACCTTTTCTTCCTTAGTTGGAGATGCCTTCTTCTCAAAAAAGTCTGTGGCTACCTCCCTCCTTCCTGGAAAGTCTGCAGCTCCCAGAATCAGAGTCACATTCTGGCCTTGCTGGCAGCAGGATGACCAAGACACTATTAGGAACACCGTGGCAACAGCAGTACTCTGTTCAGCTTAATGATGTTCAAATGCTTCCTTTTACATGGTGTTCTGTTCACTGTACTATTCATGGATAGCCTGGCAGGCTCAGGGCAGAAATGCTGCATTAAGCCACTCCTCTGAGTCAGCTTTGCCAGAATCATAGGAAAGTCAGCTTTTGACTCAGCATACAGAACTCTAATAAGAAATCTCACTCTCTTCCCCCCCCCCCCATTCTCAGAGAACAACAACAACAAAACTACTTTCAAGGGCTAGAGGAGTTAGGTCCTAGGACAATGGGAGGAGGGAAGGAGAAGAAACATACACAGAAAGCAGAAGTAACAGCAGCAAGGGAGAGATACAAAAAAGGTCCTCACCTCTCTTCCGGGTCCCAGGATGCATTGTGCTGTTTAGGTATGTGACTGCACTCTTCTTACGCTTTGAGGATTGAAGAAAAAAAGGTGACTGGTTGAAGAGCATGGTTATTACTAACACTGGCACAAGCTAAAGACCAAGCACAGCATGCCTGTCAACATGCCAACTAGTTAGTGCTTATCATCCTAAGGTCTCAGTACTAAAGGGTTTATTACATGTACTTGGCTTTCACAGACTATTTCAGAGAAGTCTGCCTCTTGTTCAGTTAACAGTTGTGTTGAGGTCAGGATTAATTTAAATTTTAAGGTAGGTTTGTATCTGCTTAAACTTAGGAAAAAACCCTAAGGGGGAGGCACTGAATAATAAAAGTAAAATAATGTGATAAGCCAGAGAAAAATCCATCACTTTACAGAGCTGACCAAGTACAACCAGGGTGCTGCTCTTAAGCAGTTTTCAGATGGGAGGTCCTGAACAAATCATAAATAAAACTGGAACAGTGGGGGAAGGGCCAAGTGCTGGCCAGGAATACCTCTGGCTCAAAGACTGCTCCACTGTACACTGGATTTGCCGTTGTTCTTCTTTTTCGCTCTTGCCTCTTGCTTTGGATTTCTTGAGAAAACAAAAGGTTTTGATTAGAAGACAGGTATGGGGAACCTAAAATGCTTAACTTTGTTGTTTTATCTATTGGTTTTCCCATAACAAATCAGAAACAGGGCCAAGTCTCCATTTCATTGCAGTCTCTGTTTCACTTCATTGTAAGAGACAATTATACTATTGGAAGCAATTATGTAGGACCATCTATTCCCATCTTTCAGAAAGCAAGACCATACTGTCCCACAATGTGGTTCTCTGTGATCGAGAGCTTAACAGTAGGCAACATCTGTAAACAAGCTGTCCTGCTTTATTTGTATTACAGACTCCTGTATATATAGGTCTGAATAAACACTATCTATATACTTAGACTGAGGAGCCAAAGTTCAGCATTCTTGAATAAATAAGCAGGACAGGTATGCTTTCTAACTGTCCTTAAGATTCTGATAACCTGGAGTGATTGAAAAACACAGACAAAGACTTGTCAAAGGAGCATTTATCACTCTGTACTGTCAGGGAAAAAAAAGAGCTTCCCTAAAATGAACAGAAGTCACCTTAATTCAGCCAACTGGGGAGGTTTTCCCAGGACAGAAGTGTGGATAATGCATGACAGGAAGGGGAAGGCCTGAATATTAGACAGAGGGAAGGCAGTTTGTCCTCTAAAGGCAATAAAGTCCACACTAGTTGAATCACACTCTATTTGTGTTCCAATTTTCTATTCCAGGAATTCAATCAAACACCATTTTCAGGAACAAAGCTGTGGGCCAGAAAAAAAAGGCAGTACCAAGAATATCTTCTCTTACCTTCTAGATGGTCATGTGTTACCAACCCTAGAGACACCATAAAGGCAAGTTTCTGTGCCAGAGAAACAAAAGAAAAATATACTTCAGTCTGGGTTCTCATAAAACCAATGGCAGGTTCCTAGTAAGACACTAGGGAAAGCCAGCCCAGCAGGCTGGTTGCTTGACAAGGCTGGATTCAGGTGAACTAACAGGCATGCTCCACTCTTGGTAGCTATGGAGACACTCCCAAGTCATTCTGGTCTAACAGGGCCAAAGAGAAAGACTGGGGCTTACATCTCCTTTCTCAATGACAGAAATCAGTACCTTACATGACCTGGTGGTGGTGGTTGTTTTTCCAGAAAAAAATCCCCATAGAGAGATTTCATATTCAAAAAATGTGCAGAGGGTTTTAAAGAGCCTCCCACATAACAAGCTCCAAATTCCAAGTGCGTCACTGTCATGACCAGGTCAGAGTTTCTCACATGTTTACACTGCCACTGACTGGACAATGCTCACTCGAAGCTAAATGAGGTTTAGGAATGGTAGCAGTGGGTCTGCTTAATACTATAATTTTTCAATCAAACATGAACCTAAAAATTAGGAAGCAACTTCTCTCTGAAGGCCACTCTTAGGGCTCCATTGGAAGCTAAATTGATTAGAATACTGCATCCCAAAGATGGAATGCTAAGATACTTCAAGCAGGAGAGAGAAACAGATTGATTTCTATTCTTTCCTTTTGTTTCATGTGGTCTGAAAAGTATGTCTTCATTTTGGTTGTACTACTGCATGTGGTTTCTAAATATGCCAAACGATAGTCATTAATTTGTTTCTCTTATGAATAAAGAACACCATAAACTGTTAGAAGACATACCCCCTAGAGAGTTATTTATACCACAGTTTGATCTTCAGAAATCCCAACATCTTATGTTTGACATTAAATATCATGATACTTGGCCTGAAGTGACAGGTTCAGTCTACTGAAGACACATTCTTTGAGCAAGTCACTTGAGAATACAGAAATGTCCTTTACATTATATCTTCAGGACTCTATCTATAGAGAGTCCTTTCACCTTCTAGTTGGACAAAATCACTGCCATAAAGACAGTAAAAATTAGCGCTTGGCATAAAGTTCTTGACAACTTTTTATTCTATCAGTGAAAATCTATTCCACAAAGGAGCAGGGTTTTTTTTTCTTTCTCATTTAATAATTATTTTGTGAGCTTGACCTAGATTGGCAAAGATGAGTTGATGTGATAGGCCAAGAAGGGTACTTTCAAGAGTCCTGAAGAAGTGTTTTTACTTTATTTCTTTCTTCAAAAACAGGTAGGCACCTATCTCCCTTTGACAGTCAGAGTAATCTGGCAAGAAAAGCGGTCTTGGGCTCACCTATTTTCCACACTGTATGTAAATGGCATACATTTCATGGTTGCCAATTGACTACATTCCAAATTTTCACTATTCCTTCAACTGTTGTGTTGATAAAGCAGAGTGTGGCCTGACATTCAGAGGTGCTCTTCTTGGCCTCTCATCTTTGCCAATGTAGATCAAGCTCACAAAATAATTATAAAATTTTAAAAAATCTTGCTTCCTTGTGGAATGGATTTTCACTGATAGAATAAAAAGTTGTCAAGAACTTTTGCCATATATATCTACCTCACATGTGCCAAGAGCTAATTTACTCTCCTTATGGCAGTGATTTTCACCAACTAGAAGGAGAAATACCTGCTGCTGCACTTGATGGTGCTTGCTTGCCCACACTGTGTGCCACTGACACAAGATATCTTTCAGTTTCTTTTAATAAGAAAATTTTGCTTGCAGTTTGTTCTATTTTTTCTCCTTTGAGTATAACACTTGTCACTAACTTTGTAGACGGTTTTATAAGTTTCTCGGCAATTTGTGTGACTAGTACCTCTTTCTGGTTCAAGTTTTGGTCACTTCTTTAAAGATAAAAGTTAAAAACAATTCATTTCATATCAGAAAAAAATTATATTCTGACTTGTTTTAGAAAAACCTGGACTGGCTCAATAAATCACTGCTTTTACAAAAATGTCATGAAGCTTTGATGGCTTCATGCCACTATTTGACATGGTTTCATTACAAAGAATGCACTGAGAATAGAGGGAAATGGATTACTGGTCAAATAAAATCTAACTATCAGATATTCATCATCATAGTACCTGTCTACATTTTTCTTTTACAGCTGCTTGTGTAAAAGCATCAAACTAAAAAAAAGTTCTCTTGTCTAAGGACACACAGATTCACATTCTATATTTGTACCAGGGTCCTACTTGCTATTTTGTTTATAATTCTATCCTAAATTGTAGCATAGATGTTACTATTTTCATCCCTACTTTTATGCTTCAATAAATTACTTTGAGTTACCGCTTCACTTGGGATTTGGGGTTCTAATGCAATACAATGGTAACTACAAAAATGTATATTTAATAACTGTAATCAGCCGGGCACAGTGGCTCATGCCTGTAATCCTAGCACTTTGCAGTGAGAAGACTGCCAGAGCCCAGGGGTTCAAGACCAGCCTAGGCAACTTGATGAGATCTCGTTTCTACAATAAATCAAAAAATTAGCTGGGCGTGGTGGTGCATGCCTGTTAGTTCCAGTTACTTGGAAGGCGGAGACAGAAGGACAGCCAGAATCCAGCAGGTCAAGGTTGCGGTGGCCATGAGCGTGCCACTGTACTCTAGTCTGGGTGACAGAGTGAGACTTCAACTCAAATAACGACAAAAACTGTAATCAATAATATAAATAGATATTAGCTGAGTGAACTGAACATCTTATAAATGTTGGCTGAGACAAACATAATGTAACAATGACTGGAAATGGAATGGGATAGCTGGGAAAATTATCATTAACAATTTTTTTTTTTGAGTCAGGGTCTCACTCTGTCACCCAGGCTGAAGTGCAGTGGCATGATCAGGGCTTACTGTAGCCTCAACCTCCTGAGCTCAGGCAATCCTTCCACCTCAGCCTCCCGAGTAGCTAGCTGGGACTACAGGCATGTGCCACCAATCTCGGTGACTTTTTCAATTTTTTGTAGCGATGAGATCTCACTATGTTGCTCAGACTGCACTAGAACTCCAAGGCTCCTGCGACCCTCCCACTTCAGCCTCCTGAAGTACTGGGATTACAGGTGTGAGCCACCATGGCGGACTGTAAATTTCTAACACGTATATGAAGAACATCACTTCAAAACTTTTCCTTTGAAACAATCAAAAGGCCTATGTGCCAGTGTATGGGCCTTTGAGACTACACTCTAAGAAATCTGCCCCAGGTCAACCTGATTTGGCAGTAATGGAAAAGCATAAGAAAAGGAATATCAAGTGATTCAGAGAGCAGGTGTTCCTCTTGGTATGTGAGAATATACATTGTAGACTGAGCCCTGCCTTTGGAGAGACAGGCCTACCTGAGGGTTCTCTTCCCGTTTTGGTTTGGGTGCAGCAGGTGGGGTGATGGTACGGCTCTCTGTTTGTTTCTCATCTGTTTCTGTGTGGGATTTAACTGTCTAGGAGAAAAAAATTAAATTAAAATTCAGAATTCATTATTTAAAGAATAAAAAGAACAGTTTAATAGAAGCCAACAAGAACGTACCCAAATGTGGATCATATTAATAAAGGAGTTAATATTATGGATTTCATTGGGGGAAGAGGGAAGTGAAATGTAAAGCTCCAGGTGAAGTTATGAAATTACATAACTAAAGTGAATATTAATCCATAAATACAATATTCTAAATTATAAGGAAAGAAAAATCCATGGTTTAATCTCTATGTATAAAAATGAAATACAAGCTGCTCTTTCCGACTTCAATGTATTTTAGGATGTGGGGGTAGTTTCCCAGAAACAAGCCCACAGTTGTTATATATAGGTCAAGCTCCAGGCCACAGCATGCTTAAGATCAGAAGGATGTTGAAAACATTCTATGTACACACTCTTCTATTTCAGAAATATTCATAATCTAAGAGAGACTGCAGAAGTACCCTTACTTGGAATAGTGAAAGCCTGCCTATATCATCTATTAGAGAAGAAGTTAAATTGCCAAGGAAGGGCCACCTGGCAACAGTGTGACATCCTAATTATTCCTGACCTCTCTCCAGAAGCATCCACTCACGCAGAGGAAACACTAGACCGTCTTCAAACACAAAAGGTAGTTAGAACATTGGTAGACGGGCTTGCATTACTATTTTAAACGTGACCCAATGGGTAATTCATTTTATAAAGCCCTCTGTAAATACTGAAATAATTTTAGAACAGTGGATATACAACTGTAACACAAATGCAAACCTAGTTTACCTTTTTAAAAATTAAAAAAATGTAGAAGTAATGGTCTTCTACATTTTTATTTTTATATTCTTCTACATCTTCTACATTATTTTATATTCTTCTACATTCTTCTTTTTATATGGCAACAATAATTAAATAAATAAGAACACAATTGTCTGGTTGTTGATAGACATGAACTAACTGAAAAACTTTCATTCTACAAACATCAAAAGTTCTCAAAAATCATTATGCTGGAAATATCTTACTAGGTCTGAAAAACCAACACAAACACAAGGATCTTTCACCTTCTTCCTGGCCACTTCTATGTTTCCTGTTTACCTCTTACATTATTACATAGGGAAATTGTAAGCAGCTGCCTTATCAATACTGTGGCAACCACTGCCCTGGGGCACAAATGCTGCCTGGTACTTTTTTTTCCCTGCTGGTGTCCTGTCATATTTCCCCTTTTACACTAAAAGCTGTTCAAGAGTGGGGATTTTTTTCATATACTCGTTGGTTTTGGACCCCTTTGTGCCTAGTATAGTACCTCACATAGAGCAAGCACACAGTAAAGAGCTGAATGACCTTCTGAGTAAAGAACACAACCTAAGGGAGAACCACTCAGGTCTTGGCCGGGGGGGGGGGGGGGGGGGGGGGGGGGGGGGGGGGGGGGGGGGGGGGGGGGGGGGGGGGGGGGGGG
>CAUYQG010001407.1:0-24963 GCA_963574415.1 Tarsius wallacei
AACCAGAATGTACTTTGGGATCTCTGACTCATCAGATACGATCTAAATATTAAAGCAAACCGATCATTTAGAAAACCAGCCATGAAGTCTGAAATACCAGTGTTTCCAGGGCATCTAGCTTAGCACCCTTTACCTTCTTGAATTCTAAAGTGATAAGCTGTACTCTCTCTGGGATGAGTTTTTCCATTAAGCCAATGTGACCTTGTTTCTTGGAAACCTGAAGACTGTGGTGTATTACATTCTAGGATAAATCAGTGATACTCTTTAAATAGGATTCCCCATTAGTTTCAGGATTCCCCATTAGTTTCAACAGAATCGATCACGTATCTTGAAACCTTAACTGGTTGATCACCAAGACAGTCACTGTCCCTCTTTTTCAACTCTTCTCCCAACCAAAGACTCAAACATTGCCCAGGGGAGGTGACAGGTAGCAGCATTCCACTCTACTTAGCTATTTTAATACTGACATCCCTTTTCCACCACGATTAATATGGAGGCTCTCGAGAAACTGACTACCATAAGGAAGAAACACTTTCTTTACGATTTTTTATTTTTTTTTGAGTTGGAGTCTCACTCTGTCGCCCAGACTGGAGTGCAGTGGCTGGGAGTGCAGCCTTGACCTGCTGGGCTCTGGCGATCCTTCCGCCTCAGACTTCCAAGTAGCTGGAACTACAGGCACGCGCTACCACGCCCGGCTAAAGAAACACTTTCTTACAGAAAAGTTTGGATGCTTTTTTGAGACTAGGCGGCCTAAGTGACACCATTGATAAATCCTAGTTGAGTGTCCCTTATATGAAATGCTTGGGACCAGAATTGTTTTGTATTTTGGAATATCTGCATAACACTTACCAGTTGAATATCTGAAAATCTGAAATCTGAAATGATTCAATGAGCATTTCTTTGAGCATTACGTTGGTGTTCAGAAACTTGTGAATTTTGGAGCACTTTGGATTTCTGGATTAGGGATGCTCAATCTGTACACACCAAACTGAATTTAAATTCTCTCCATAGTTTAGTAAAAAAATTGAGAAGGCAACTAAAAACTACTGAAGAAGGCAGGTTTCTCTAAAAAGAAATAGTCCCTTTAGGCCTCTCCCTTATAAAAGTGGCTAAATACTGACTATAATGGCTGACTTCCAAATAGGAGCTATTTAACAGAAGCAGTAAACCAATATATGGTATTTTATGTTTCACACTTTTTCTTATTGTAGAGCAAAGGTTAGTAAACTACAGCCTGAAGGCCAAATCTAGGCTGCCATTTCTTTTTGTTAATAAGGTTTTACTGAAACACAGCCACGCCCATTTTGTTTCTGTATTATCCATGGCTACAATAGTGAAGTTGAATAGCTGCAAAGAAGACTGGTCCACAAAGCTGAAAATACTTACTATATGATTCTTTAGAAAAAGTTTGCCAACTCCTGTTACAGAAGGTTCAAATGATACACATCCTATTATTTCATCCTAAGAATAATCTCATAAATTAAACAGAAAAGCCACCATAGCTATGAGAAAACCAAACCAGAGAGGCTTTTCACAAGACCATACATGTAGTGCATGCTCATTCCTCTAATCTCTCTTATTCTCCTACTCCACAGACTGTACAATTTATCTTAAAAATGCAAAAGGTGGTTGGGTGTGGTGGCTCATGCCTGGGCAACAGAGCAAGACTCCAACACTACAAAAGATTTTTAAAAATAGTCCCAGCTACTCAGTAGGCTGAGGCAGGAGGATCCCTTGAGCCCAGAATTTTGAGGCTGCAGTGAGTCCAGATTGTGCCACTGTGTCTCCAGCCTGGGTGACAGAGTGAGACCCTGTCTTTAACAACAACAATAACAAAAAAGCAAGTCTTCTCAACACTTTATTTTATTTTTTCTCAACACTTTTATATACAATTTTCCATCTTTGGTCCAGGCAACTGAATGTCTTTAGAATTTTAGTCAATGTTGATGTAAGATACTAGAATAAATATAATCAATCTTTTCCCCTGTGTAAAATGTTTATGCTTGGCCATATAAGACAAAATGTTTCACTTTGTATGTGTTTAAGTTTGCTCTAATAAAAATTTAAATCTTTATTTTGGTTTGTTCATTGGCTCTTCTTAGATGAAGGTTCAGTAATAGTGGAGAAAAAAGACGGAATGAGCGTATTAGGGGTGTCTTATTGCACATTTCAGATTCTTCTCAAATAAATACATAACTATTGTTGTAAAACTTAAACACATCATCTCCATTTCTGTATGTTAAATATGCAGTTTTAGATGCCAAGAAAGAATCCCTATACCGCTCTGCATTTTTACCATCATAATCCTCAAGGTATACTTTTTAATGCTTAGTCCACAGCTAATTACAAAATGGGTCTTATTGATTTGCAAATTGTTGCTATCCATTTAAATCTATGTCACATTCACGACTCAATGATTAAAAGGGAAAGCGGTGTGTCTCTTATACTCAATGATTAAAAGGGAAAGCAGTATGTCTCTTACACGGTACAGTTCTTGATTAAGCCATTGAATTCTCTGAAGCCTATGACCTTGTTAAGCATCCTCTAGGTCCTCATTTTGCAGATGGAAGCAGGGAGTTTTGGGAGAGGCAGGTAGTAGGGGCAGGACAGGATGCCTAAACGACAATTCCAAAGAAGAGGCAAATGGTGCTGAGAGAGGCCTAGCTGCTATCACATACACATCCCACCATGCTGAGCAGTCTTCTTCCCATATTACAACAGGACAATCCACACAATGGATTCATCTAGACCGTACTAGTGAATGGGATGGTGACGAACAATGACTGCATCATTATCAGAGCCTTTTCTTGCATGCTTGAGCAAAAATTAAAATGCTCTTAAAATACAAATTGAAGGGAAATATGAATCTGAAATGTGCTTGACAATAAGCTCAGAAAACCAGTACGATACTTGGGAAGGAACTCTGTACTAACACAAGGCTAAGACCTTGTAGACTCTTAATAAATACTAACTGGTGGGTCATTAATCTATCCTCATCTCTACCACCAAATGACCATATATCCTTCATTGGCAAATAACTTGTGTTTGAGCTTCTCTACTTGTTTATTCAACCAGTATTTACTGAGTACTGAATGGGTGCCATGTACAGTGTGGTATGGGGCGAGGTGAAGAAAGGTTTCAAAAATTAAGTTAGCATGTCTGCTGTTTTAGGAGCACAGGCTGGCATTCTAGCTGGAGAGAAAAACACATAAATAAATACACTACAATCCTATGTACCCACAGTTCATTAAACAAATATTTACTGAGTGCCTACTATGCACCAGATACTGTTCTAAGCCCTGGGATACAGGAGCGAACAAAGCAGACAAAAATGTCTGTCTTCATGAGGTTTAAGGTCTGATGATACTATAGATATGCTTAACATAAAGAAAAAAATTCATTAGAGAAGAATATAAAGATAACTGAATATACACTCTTTAGAAGAAGGCAGTCCAGAAATCTGAGTTACTTTTATTATTACTGTAATTACAGCTATTAGATAAGAACTCAATTATTTTGAGCACAGATGATAGGTTATTTATGTAATTTTTAAAGTCTAAATAAATTTGGGGAAAATGAAGCAGGCTTGAAGTATAATGTTACTGCCACTCTCAAAATAGCCCATCTATTGGCCTTGAATTTTAAAATACAGCTCACTCCAAAATACATCAAATATAACATATACAGCTGCCATCTGTCCTATAGTCATAGTAGGAGTCCCTTTCATTCACAAGCAAAGCCAGTGGAGGGAGGGGAGAGACTTGAGATGAAGAGAGGATAAATTCCATTTGTGCTATTAAAAAAAAAAAGTAGAACAGTGAACCCAGTGGTTGAAAAGTGAAGATAAAAAGAAGAAAACAGTAATCTTGCTATAGAAACCAGAGAATTATGTTCTTGCTCTCCCACTTTTTTTTTTTGCTTTCACACTGTACAAACTCTAGCACCCTGAACAACTCACTCTCCTGCTATTTCCAGCACTTTAAAGAAACTTTTCAACATTTCTGCTTGACACATTTTTTCAACAGGGAGGTGAAGACAATAAGTAAACAGGTAGTGAAGGGCTATTTAGAGAGCTGGTCAGTCACAGTAATAATAAAGGGAAAAAACCTACCTGAACAGAACATCCATCCTATGTGTGGCAGCCACAGACGGCACATGACCTCTGACAAACAGTTTTCAGAGTAATTTTAATGCTACTCTGGATTTAACTTGACTAACTGGTAGCAATTGAGCACATCTTTTTTTCTTTCTTTTTTTTTTTTTGTGGCAGCAGTTATCTAAAATGCTACAATAACAGCATCAAAAGTAGAATGGTGGAAGATTGGTTTTCCATTGTGCTGCTGAACTGGCATAATGCCCACTTTAAAAGCAATTCGCTGCTCATCACTGAAATCTGGCAGACACGACACTAAATGCCTTGAGGGAAAAAAAAGGGACTTGAGAAGGGGGAACCCACTCCAACCACCACGCAAAGGGGGAAAAAAGAGCGCCACAGATGATGAATCCGGGTGAGAAGAGAAAATTGCCAAATAAAAAGTTTAGCATTGCATGTAGACTCCCAACAGGCTGTACTTAATTTGCTAGAAGATTTTGTCTACAGGTCTGCATTAGTAATAGCAGAACAAAACAAAAGCAAAATATATATTTATGTCTGTCTATTGTTCTGATGAAGCAAAAACCTGGTGAGTTCCGTCAATCATTTGTCAAACATGTCTTCCTCGTTTTATTTACCACCAAATATAATGAGTAAATATGTGATAATAAAACTCTTCTTTTTACATGGACATATACAATTTTTCCTCCTGCTAAATACAGGTAATGATTTAGGAAGCTTTCAAAATGTCTTTTTACTGTCAATAAAACTAATTCTATTCCCATTTTCATGTGAAAAAAAGGCTTTACAAATGAAAATTCAAATTAAAATTCTGATTATAGTGTAGTGTGACAACACCTGTATTTATAATTTTACTGTCAGCTAGCTTGTAGTGTTTAACAATAGCTCGAAGTAGAAAAGTAATTGGAATTTGTCTGTAACATGCCAGATGACGGCATCGGGAGCTTTGCTACGCTACAGCAAATTTGGTTTGATGGCAAAATAACCTCACTGAGACTTCTACAAATCAAAGGTTATTGGGGTTGCAGGGGGGAATGTTTCTTAGGTATGGAACTCCTTCCTGAATTTGGGGAAACTAAAAGTCTGCATCCGATGAGCAGACTATTCTGATCCTAACTTGTGCTCCTGGTCCATCATCTGCCCTGTAGCCTCTCAGACAGTACAGATACAATTTAGTTTCTAGAGTTACTCCAGAAATAAAACACCAGATAAATAAACAACAACAGCATCCATTGTTTTGAACACAAACCAGTGATGTTACATTTAGCTAGAAACTGGGCAGAGGTGAGTGGGATCAGGGATACATCAAATGAAGGGAAACATACTAGGGGACTGAAAAGCACCTAGGTGGGGTAGGGTAAGACCCTGGTGACAATAAGGAATAGGATGCTTACCATTTATCAAAGGCTGGACAGCCAGAATCTCTAAAGATGTTTACTGTATTCATTTATTTTCCATAACCACCGATAAATTTAATATAGGTACCCACACAGATGCCTGAGATTTGCTATTTATCAAAAGATTAAGAGAAAACTTACACATCCCACTTATACTTTTACTGAAGCAATATGCAGAAAAAATTATTTAAAGCAGTGTTCTGCTGTCAACTTGAATCTTTCAAAACTTATAAACACATGCTAATCTCCACACACAACTTGCCTTACTCTAGTCTACAAGTGAAAAGCCCATCTTTTTCATTATCCTAAAGATGAAAAAAACCCACATACAAAAGAAAAACAGAATGACAGTGATGTTTTAGTTTACACTAGATATGGCAACACACACAAACTGTCAAAACTATGGAATGAAAAAAGCTGTTATCAAGCAACTGTCAAGAGAGTCCTCTGAGATTTGGAAATCTTGTGTTTACTGTAACTACTGCACATTACACAAAGAAAGAAACATCTCTTTCCTTGCTCTTGCTGCTAAATATCATGCAAGAGAACACAGGCTTCTCCCTTAGTATTTGGATTAATTTTTCTTCCCTGGGTGTAATTCTGTGCTTGACAGAGCTGCTCCCCTCCTCCTAGATTTTCTACAGTATGGTCAGAGTTCAGAGAGAAACTCGAGGTTACATCAAACATTATTTCATTTCAAAAACCATCACTGCCTCATTTCATGTTGTTAACTGGTTGTCTACCCTGTAAAAGTGGGATCTGTTAACATCAAAATGCATAGTCTTCACCTGAATGATTTTCCTGACTTAAAGAGAAGCACAGAGTTGAAAAGGCATAGACACTTACCATAAAGTAATTTTAATTTGTGACTCTCTCTCTCTTTCTCTAAATCCCTAAAGGAAATTACCATCTTACAAGGGGGTAGAAATGGGAAAATATATGGTCCAAATCTCTTCTATTGTGAATGACATTAGTGCTTTGGAGGTAATTTCCCCATCCCAAACTCAAGGGGCAAAATATCCCTTGTAATCTCAACCTGAGCCTATACGTTTTACTGTATTTGCTAAAGTGGCCTTTTCACCTAAACACAGAGGCAGCATCACTCACAGTCTGACTCTTAATTCCTGCTCCAAGGCCCATGTGGCTCTGCTCAGCCAACTGCAGGGCAGCCCAGTCGGTAATGGCAGCAGCTGCCTCTTGATGAATGTAACTGAAAGCACTCTTCAGGTGTTTCCATTTTTATTTTTCATGTTTCTTTTAGATGCAGAATACATGCCTTCTGACATTTCTCAAGATGAGGGAAAAAGTGGACAGCTGAACACTTATTATAAGCGTAGGACAGCAGAACCCTTATTATAAGTGTAATTGCTTGGATTCAGATGAACCATGGGTCAAATCAAATCACAAAATACATTTTTGTAAAAACTAAATGCTAGCAATGCATGGGGCTGACATACAGAACAACAGTCATAATTCTTGACCAAAGAGATTCCAATGAATTTACTTCTGTACATTTTGCTGACATCCTTCCCTGTACAGAGGAGTTAATGAGAACTTCAGCACATCACTGATGGATGTGTCTGTCGGCCCTCTCAGTGATGTAGAAGAGAAGTCAATGTGTCTTAAGTGGACTGTGGCTCTAAATAGGTTATAATGGTTACCCAATGCTTACAACATACTTATCTTAGGTTTCAGTGACCTGGTATGACTCAGTCAACCACAGAATAGGTCAGGCAAATTTTAACTTGAGGTAAAAATGGTTTAACACTGATGTCAGTTTTATAAAAATGAAGATGACTACTTAGTAAAGAAAATCTAAATACTTCTAAAACTTACGTAATCTTTTCTGATGTTAATAATCATTAAATTATTATTTACTTTTATGAATTACTAATAAAGGGAAAACAAGAAATAGATGTGTTTCATCACTTGTATTCTCTAATACTATTTTAGAGTAAGTGGCCAATTTAAATTCTCTTCATGCAATGAAGATCACATTTTATGCAATTATCTTAATATCAACCAGTTATCTGCTAATACAATTTTATTTGAGGGAAACAACTAAAAATTCCCCCCCCAATCTAAAGACATTTTGGCAAGTTTTATGTGAAAAAAGAGCTGTAAGTTGTGAAGTATGACAACTGGTCTGTTAAAGAAATTTGGGGATATCTGTAACAAAGTTGGGGATGTCATTTTTAGTTATTCATACAATTTACAAGCCATTACCATTGTGCACACAGTAGTTATGTTTAAAATGTACTCTAGTACCAGGGGTGGTGATGCATGCCTGTAATCCCAGTTATTTGGGAGGCTGAGGTGTGTGGACCCCTTGAGCCTAAGAGTTCAAGTCCAGGCTGGGCAACATAAAGAGAACACCATCTCTAAAAGAAAATTTCTAAAAAATGGGATATTAAAATGTACTCTAGAGTTGTACTATTTGAGTTCCAATCCTGACTCTGCCATTAACTTGTTGTGTTACCTTGAGCAGTTTTTTTAACCTCTCTGAACCTCTATCTCCTCATTGGTAATGCAGGTACCTACTTCATAGGGTTGTTGTGAGAATTAAATAACCAAAAACATCACATGCTTAGAACAGTGTCTGTGGCTTAGTGTTCAATCAATGTTAACTATTATTATTACTATTGACAAACATTATTACTTTATTGTTAAATTGTGGGTTTAATCTAGAATATAGCCAAAAAGAAGAAAGAACTATTTCCCATCAGATATGACCTGGGCGGAATATGAGATAATGTATAAACAAAGATCCCTGCAGGTCTCCTGTACAAATATTTTAAGGCCTTTGAATGTTCAAAGAATAGTACAGACTTAAGTGAACATTTTCTTCCTATTATAATAAAGAACAAAGATGAAAGCTTTATTTACAAATATATATTTTGAATTCCTCGTACATAAATGCAGACAAAATTCAAAATGCACAAAAAAGCCTACATTGAAAACGCTCTGATTTCTGGTTAAAGATGGCACACTAAGTATATATATTTAGCTCTGTAAACTCCTAAATCCTCACTAAAATTACCATAAGGGATTTTTTAAAAGACATAATAAACTCCAAGGAAGATGCAACTACAAGTGGAAGTGCCAGCAGCAAAAGCTAGCAAACAGAAGGACAAGAGGTAACTCACTTAACAGATTTTAGCTGAATTCTTAGCTGGCAGTGGGGAGACCTGAAAAGGAACCCAGTTTACTGCTCCCAAGGGTTCTCAAGCTATCTCTAGAAGTATGGAGAAAGACTGGTTGGAAGTATGTTTAAGAAACAGACCCCAAAATCCCACCTCCACTCTAGCAGAAGGCTTATTCTCTAATGCGGGTCTCTGAGCTGAGGGCCACCAGACATACTGTGCCAAGAATGAGTGTGGAGATCCTGAGTCTCAGATGCCAACAGTCAGCTAATTCTCTCCAGGGAGGAGATTGGAAGATCTAGACTGGGGAATTTGACCAGTCCATGAGAAGACCTCAAGTTATTGACAGATCATATCTATGAAACAAGAACACTTCAAAAACAAGAAAATTCTAGTTCTTAGAAATTAAAACCATAATAGTAGAAATAAAAAACTTAATTGGAAATGGTCGGTAGAAAATCAAAGAAGAAATGTAAGAACACTTTCCAGAACTGGAGGGCTTGATTTTCCAAGTGGAAAGAGCCCATGAAGTACCCAGCACAAAGAATGAAAACCACATTATCTTGAATGTGCCCATGCTCTGGGTGCAAAGGATATCCTACAGGTTTCCAAAGAAGAAAAAACAAAATACAAAGGTCAAATATGTACAGGATTAGAAATCAGAAAGGTTTTAAACTTTTCAACAGCAACACTGGAAAAGATGATGGGAGAACAATGTTTCTGAAATTATGAGGAACACTGAGCTCCAGCCTAGAATTCTATGTCTAAGTATTGATTAAGTATGAGGGTGGATTAAGGACATTATAAGACAAGCACGATTTCAAAAGCTTCATTTGCCATGTACCCTTTTCCCAGGAAGCTACTGGAAGAGGTGCTCTACCTCTCCCCAAAAGAGGGAGAGTAAATAAAGACACAGAATCTAGGGCACAGGGACTTTGAAATAATATGAAATGATATGTGAAGGCAATCTCTGGATGATGGTAAAGGAAGATCCCCCAGGATAACAGTTGTGTGTCAGGCCCTGAAGGCCATCGACCAAGATATCAGATATATGTGATTAAGAGTAAGTTTAGAAAAGAAGAATTGGTATATCAATACTGGCCAGAATCATGCTATAATTGCCTAAGGAGCATGGGCCAGGTAGAGATAAGGTAAGGGGGAAGAGATAAATCCTCCTTTCCCACTGTAGGAAATTACTGGAAGATGCACTCTGCGCCTGTTATTTAGATAAGGAGGTGAATACCAAAAATAGCAGTGGAAGGAGTTCCAAGTGGTTGCATTTGAGGACTGGGAAATGAGAGGGAAGAGGAACTGCTTTTTGGAAACAGTCATACTGAACTTCTGATACTTTCAAATTACATTCAGATATAATTGATAAAGTTAAAATTAACCAACCAACAAAAAGTATCCCACCCATCCCATATCCCTTCTTAGAAGCAATCAGTGCCCATTTCTGTGTCCATCCAAGAATATTTGGGAAGCTTTATTAACTTGTAACAAGTGTCAGGTATACCTTGGCTGTCTAGAACTCTTCTTATAAGAATTATGAGTACTTTTAGGCCAGGCGCAGTGGCTCACACCTAATCCCAGCACTTTGGGAGGTGGAGGCAAAAGGATTTCCTGAATTCAGGAGTTTGAGACCAGCCTGGGAAACTTGGCAAGACTTTGTCTCTACAATAAATTAAAAAATTAGCTGGGCATGGTGGCGTGCACCTGTGGTTCCAGCTACTTGGAAGGCTGAGGTGGAAGGATTGCCTGAGCCCAGCCAGCTGAGGTTGCGGTGACTGTGAGCGTGCCACTACACTGCAGCCCGGGCAACAGAATGAGACTCCTACTCAAAAAAAAAAAAAAAAGTTTTCATAAAACAGACTTCTGTGTTACAATGTAATGAGTTTATTATTGTTATCTAAAAGTAAATTCATTTAATAAATAAACCTCTGCTCCATAGCAATATAGCACAGCTATCGTTCTATGAAAGTAATTACCTAAAGACCAAGGCTGCTTTTCTCATGCCCAGAAAATCATTGCTACATACACCATCATTAGTGTCATTTGACTTGACAAAATACTATCAACATTGGCACAGTGGCTCCAAGCCCTTCCTCACCAACTCACCCTCACACACCCTATATTAGGGCTTCTTTAGTTAACATTTTGGGCTGGTAATTTGTTGTTGTGGGGCTGTTCTGTGTTCTCTGTATAAGTTTAGTAGCATCTCTGACCTCTACTTACCAGATGCCAGTAGCAACCTTCCTGTTCCCCACCACCATTGTGACATGGCCAAATGACCCCCTGTGGTGGGTAGTGTGCAAATCACTGGTAAATAAGTTGACTGGTAAGTAAGTAACTACTGGTAAGTTGTTGAGAACCACTGCCCTCAGTGTACTTGTACAGGATGACAATCTCTCTGTTAAAAAGGCTCATTTTTCGTATGTACCCAATAAATTACAGGACTCCTCCTTTGGATAAGTTTTGTTTTTCTGCCATTCAATTGATAAGTGACTTTTTAAAAAAATAAAATACTCTCCTGGGTTGGTGAGTATTTAATGAGAAAAAGAAAATCAGGATGATGATGAACAACGAGCTACTCAAGAGAATCTGGGCTTAGGAAAAAAGCTTTTCAAACACGGAATTCATGAAATCTCTGACCTGAAAATGGACAGAACCAGAGGCACCCGCCAGGAGAGGGAACCTAGTTGGGGGAAGTCTAATAAGGGGAACCGGACATACAGGTTTGCTTTTGATCATCTACAGTAGCCAATACAATGCAGATGGTTGTCAAAGAGAGTGGCTCCCAGGGAGGGTTCCCGACTATGGGGGGATCATGGAAAAGCCAGTTCAGAATAACTAGAGGGAAGAGCCTACCTTTGCAAAATGACTGCATTGCAGGTGAATAGGAGAGGATGGAGAAGCAGGTTACCACAGGCTCTACGCTCAGGTAACTCTGAGAAGAGGGAGAACCCTCTGGATGTGTGCCATGACAAAGGCCAAGACAGGATCCTGAAGACTAGAGCTGTTTTAGAATAGACAGCCTGAAGCCAATGGAGACCACCTAGGAGGGCTCAGACCCAGGTATAAAACTTGGAAAAAGTTTCTTAACATGATCACACATCCCACCAGACCTACCAACAGACCTTACCTATATCTTCCTTAGGCCAAAGTCTAAATTTCTTTATGTAGGGTCCCTTCTCCAACATCCAAGACAGAATTGGTTGGTAGAAGGCAAAAAGGTCAGAACTGGGTGCTCTGTCAACTGTGTTGGTTAATTATCATCAGGCATGCTGACTGTGGATGAGAAAAAGTGGGACTCATCCTGTAAGCCTGGCTTTTATAGATTCCTTAGCTTTTCAGAAAAGGTTATTTTAAAAACCTTCTCATCTTGTCAGAACTATGATGGAAAAGGATTTATCCAGATTTTGGTTAGATAAGCAGGGTAATCCATAAACCTGTGATAGTCACATCTGTGGAAAACCTTTCCCAGACTGTTGTTCTCTTTCCTTGCCCACACAGTACACCCTTAGCAGTTATTCTGTACTGGGTGATACTTCCAGTCTTTTCCAGGGATTTAGAATTGGGGTGGAGAAAGAGGACCTTTCTCAGTTCAGGTTGCTGGACCTGTGAGGTATATGAGTTCGGGAACTGCAGGCTGAGCATATTCTGTCCAATGTGATGGTTTTTGATACATCTAAAACTCCAGGTATGGTGGTGGTCCCACAAGATCAGGTACTCAGAAAAAGATGGAAAATCAGGATAAAGAAGAGGTCAGAAAATCACTACCATCAGAAGTTTTGTTGTAGACATGATACCCACTCATGATTTTCCCTAAGTTCTTCTGAATATCTTATTTTAAACAAAATAAGATAGGTTCTAGCAACTAAACTCCTCCACATCCATTCCTTTTTCATGAAATTCCTCCTCTGCCTTTCACATCCTGAATAACACCTTGGTCCACATACTACAGCAGTGAGGTAATAGTAAGGGCAGGTAGATAAATTCATCCTTTATACTCTCTCAGTCACACTATTAAATGTTTAAGACAATGTAAATTTTGATTTATTTACAATAATAAAGCTTACATGATTACTAAATATAAAAATAGCCAGTCTGCCCTCACATTACTTAAATGCGTACCTATATGGGTATATATGTTTGGATGGGGTGAAAGTAAAATCTCAGGTGCCTGTCTGGGTGGAGGTTGGTAGCACTGCCATGATGATTTCAATAGCTGGGTAAAAGTGCCAGGGGACAGCGTGAGGCAAAGAAATCTCTCAGAACTTGCCCATGCTATGACTTGTTGTTTTGCACTAGCTACATGTTACTATTATATTCCCTTGGAAATAATAAAACCAACAATCTGAATATACCCCAGTAGAGGTAGGTTGAGTACATTTGCTCATCAAAATAAGCCAAATCCCCTCTTGCAGTTTTGATGAGCAGCAGGTAAGAGATGGACACCCAGTTTCATTCACTGAGGCAAAAGTACACAACAGTCTGTGCTGTAATTGTGTCAGGTGTAAAGGGTGTCCGTGGCTTCATAAAATTCAGAACAAACAAAGGCCCTCTCACCTGTGGGCATCATACAATGGAGAGGATTCAAGATTGAAGAGACCCATTGACATTTTCCTGTGCTCACTCTTTTCAAGCAGTGCTCATTTGACCATCTGCCTCTCCTGACCAGGAAAGATATGTGCTGAAATCACAGGCTATTGAGGCTCACAAACCTTCTGGGCTAATTTATGCATCTGTCTTATTTTTTAATTTTTAAAATCTAAAACAAAGACCCTAAGATTTACTAATATTTACTAGTTGGACAGACGCTGGGGTCTGTCAGATGTTGCATGCAAAGCTCAAATACCTTCTTCTCTTATGTTTTTGACCCTGTTCCACCATGGACGAGGGTTTGATAGAGGGGCCCTTATGGGCTGGTTTACTCTTAGTACAGGTGGACATAGTGAAGTTTCTGTTTGCCTAGTTAAGTGGCTTGAACTACATCTAATTAGTTTTTAGCTAAATTAAACCTCTCAAAATGAACTTTAAAAATATTCTTGAAAAAAAAAGTCTGGATTGAAGATAACATGCAAATATTTTATAAATACTGTTTCTCAACCATATTCACTTAAGAGAGCATCTTTTGTGCATGATCCACAGAATACTTTACACAGGAAGAATATACTAGTCCTCTTTCAAATTACCTATATGTCTACAATTAAATATAAGTATCAGGAATTTAGGGAAAAAATTTAATGCTAGGGCATGAAATAAAAAAAGTTCAGAGAGTACTGTTCCAGGTGCAGAATCGCATGGTCTCTTGATTCACCTCCCTGCAGGGATAAATTCCGTCACTAGGGAAGCACTGGGGTGAATGGGGCTGCCTGTTTTCTCATCCCTGATCTCAGTCTATTCTCACCTTGCTTTTTTCATCACTGGCACACTTTGTTACAAATGGGAGATAAAGCATCCTGCTACTTTGGCAGAATTAAGAACTCTTTCTATACAGCCCCCCGTCTCTACCATTACATTATGGATTTTCAGAGAACAAGAACACTATATTATTTGTCTCCTAGAAGAAGGCCTGGCATAAAGAAGAAGGTCACCACATGTCTAATGAAATTGAATAGAAAAGGAAAGTTTGGTGAACTTGGAATCTAAAGTGCTGCATTGGTAGATGCTTGGAGAGGGAGAAATGTAGTCTCACACTAAAAGAGCTTACCAATAAAAGGGATTCTTCTTATAGCAAGTACTTAATTTGACAATGTATGCCACATGTATCACTTAACCTTTTATTAGTTATTACAATTTTATATAGTAAAATACAGTTTATTTAGATCAGATGTAGGAAACTGGGTATTTTGGTTACCTCAACATTATGGTTAATGGAGAGGGAATAAAGGATTGTTGACCAATTTAAAAAATAAACTAATGGAATGGCATATATAATAAGGAAATCATATTTTACGCAATCTCTTTTATGAGTCAGGTAGTATTCCAGCATTATGAACATCTGCCATTGCTGTACAGTAAAAATTCTTAGAACTTTCTGAATAGTTGGGTTTTTGTACAATTCAACTAGTGTTAAGTCTAAATGTAGGATTGAAACAGGAGAAAAGGGACAGGTACAAGTACTGTTAAGAGTATTTAGCTGTGGTCAAAGTTTAAATTGTTGGATGCTTGTGACCTGGGGTGGTGCTTGGTGAAAAGGGTCCTAGCTAACCCATCCTAGATACAGCTGGTGATATCTAGATCAACAACATGTTTCTAGTGGAAAGTCATGAATAACAGGGTACACACACACACACACACACACACACACACACACACACACTATTATATCTTTGAGGTCTTAAGAAAGTAAGCTTGAGAATGACATGAATAGTAAAATCCAATTTCTTAATACTATGGCCCCCAAATGATCAGCATACAAATCTCTGTCCAGGTATCTATGTATGAATAGATTTGAAGGATTCCCAAGAAACTTGTGGTGACCTCAGGAGGGGTGTGAGTGGGGCAGGGGGCAGAGGATGACCTTGATGCTTTGCTTTGTGCACTTTTCTATTGTTAGATCTTTTACCACAGAAATGCATTCACTGTAGTACTTGTACCAAAAAATAAAAAATAGTTAAACATATGTCTAGTCTTCTTAGATGAGAAAACAGAAGAAAAACATTCTGCACAAGTTCTCAAAGAACTTAGGCAACCTACTGTTGCCTAAGATTCAATGTGTCAAAGCTGTTCTCTGTGAAAACGAAAACAAAAAAGGTCACTCATTAATCATGACATTTAGAGTAACAAGAAAAGACCAACCTTTCTTATCTCCTGGCACACAAAATTCAACACCAAAAAGTTATTAAATCGAGTTAGTATTATCAGTAAAAAATATGCTCTATTTCCCATTATTTATGAAGCCCTATCCTTTTCTTTCTTACCAATTACATTCCCTATCATTTCCAAAATATACAAACTGTTTTCAATCAACAGATTTCTTTATTACAGTGTGCAGCATGCTTGTTACTGCCTCTTTTCTATATTGAATCCTTGATTGGACAAGCATTTTGAATTTAACACGGACTATGATTGCACATATCAAACAAATTAAAGCTGCCAATCTCTCTTTGGAGACCATCCTTTATATATACTACCACTGAAGAGCACCCTAAGTGTATTTGCTTAGGAAAAATGGGGCAGGAGTGAAGAAATGATTGCTGTCAGACTTTGTCATGTTATCTAGCTGCTCTTACGAACATTCACTTACATTATTGCTTTCCTTTTAAAACATATTTTGTGATGTGGGAACCAAAGTGAGGCCCAAACTTTACCTGTACAACGACCATTGGCATAGCTAACCCTGAATTGTACCCCACATCTTTAAAATAAAAATTTTTTTTAAAACATATTTTATAACTCTGATATCAAAATCATCCATGCAGCTTTTATAACACTTAGCATTCTTCATATTAATCTTTTTTTTTTTTGAGTTGGAGTAAAAATATTTTCACAAAGGCTGGAGTACAGCAGCATGATCACGGCCACTATAGCATCCACATGATGGACTTAGGCGATCCTTCCGCCTCAGCCTTCCAAGTAGCTGGAACTACAGATGCACACCACCACGTCCTGCTAATTTTTGTGGTTTATTGTAGAGACAAGGTCTCACCAAGTTGCCCAGGCTAGTCTCTAACCTGCAGGCTCAGGCAATCCTCTCATCTTGGCCTCCCAAAGTGCTGGGATTACAGGCTGGGCCATCACGCTCGGCCCCATATTAATCTTAAAAGAAAAATAATTTGGTAAATTCAAAGGGTAAAAAAACAAAACAGAGAGATCAGAGAGTAAGGTTAGAAGGCTGACTTCAAGTTCTCTAAAAAACTTGCTCTGGATGACGGAGGTGGGATGGTAGCAGAGGGATTTTCCCTGTTTCCCCCTCTAGAAAATGAGAATGTGCCTAAGGTACATTTAGAGCAGTTGTCAGCTGAGGAACTTGAAGAGACTTGCCATTAAGTGGTACTGGAAATAAACCCAGTTTTATTAGTAGGCAGAGTTAGTTAGCCTTTAAGGCAGGGGCCCCCAGCCCCTGGGACCATGGACTGGAATTGGTCCATGGCCTGTTAGGAACTGTGCCACACAGCCGGAGGTAAGCAGTCAGTGAGCAAGCTAAGTTTCATCTGTATTTACAGCTGCTTCCCATCACTCACATTACTGCCTGAGCTCCACCTGTCAGATCGACGGTGACATTAGGGTCTCAGAGGAACATGAACCCTATTATGAACTGTGCATGTGATGGATCTAGGTTGCACGCTCCTTATGAGAATCTAATGCCTGATGATTTGAGGTGGAGCTGAGGCGGTGATGTTAGCACTGGGGAGCAGCTGCAAATACAGATTAACATTAGCAGAGAGGTTCATAATAAATCAATTGCTTGCAGACTCATATCAAAAGCCTATCAGTGAGCAGCAAGTGAGTGGGTGTACCTCAATTGTACAGCTGCATCTGGTGGAAGGCTTTAAGTCAGAATCTGACACTTATTTTAGTCCATGCATGGTTCGCCCATTATTTTATTTACCACTTTCATTCATACCTCTTTTTAAAAATGGTGAGTGGTACAGTTATTTCATTTTATATTACAATATAATAATAATAGAAATAAATTGCACAATGAACGTTATGTGCTTGAATCATCCTAAAACCACTCCCTCAACTCTATCCGTGGAAAATTTGTCTTCCACAAAATGGGTCCCTGATGCCAAAAAGGTTTGGGACTGTGCTGCTTTAAGGGTTAAAGTCTAGGTAAGTCAGAAATGTTTTTTAAAAACTTGAAGAAAAGGCAGGCTCGGTGGCTCAGCCTGTAATCCCGCGCTTGGGAGGCTGAGGTGAGTGGATTGCCTGAGCCTGCGGGTTCGAGACCCACCTGGGCAACTTGGCGAGACCCCATCTCCGCAATAAATCAAAAGTCAGCCGGGCGTGGTAGCGCGCGCCTGTAATTCCGGCTACTGGGAAGGCTGAGGCGGAAGGATTGCCAGAGCCCAGCAGTTTGAGGCTGCGGTGGCCGGGAGCGGCCATTGCACTCCAGTCTGGGTGACAGAGTGAGACTCCAACTCAAAAAAACACAAAACAAACTTGAAGAAAGATGCAGTCCTGTAATAAGGCAAAGTTACTAGTTTTTCCAATAAAAACAGTGAAATAAGCACTTTATAATAATAAATGCTAGAACATTATCTAAGTTATTAAAACAAACGTCATTTAGACGTTACTGAATATAGAGATTTTGCCAACTTACAAGTTGAGATAATTTCAGAAACTTTCCATTTTTGAATTGTTAACCATAGATGAGAATATTGAGGCAAAAGGACTCTTCTTTGATATCTTTGTTTCTTTTAATTACCAGGGACTTTTAGGGAGAGGGTTCCAGATTCAACTTTGGAAACTACTTAAAAAGTTGCAAAAACACACAGGATAAAAAGAAAACTTTTTTGAACTCACTCCTTGCTCTTTTTAATGCAGGGGTTTGGCTGGCTCACCTTTTCCTTTCCCCCAAAAACTATAAAAGCAAAGGCAGTAACTTCCACAATATAGCTGGACTTTTGTGAGCTCAGTCACAGAACCTGGCCTTCTAACTTGCCAAGAACTGAAAGATGAGAGTGAGTAATGGTGCTGAGGTCAGGCAGCTTTATCCATTCATTCACTCGTCAGTCACCATCAGACACTGTTGGACTTAGTGCTTAGCAACACAAGGATGAAAAAGCAATTAGCTCTGGCTCCAAGGAACTCACATTTAGTGGAAGAGAGAGGCATGGGAAGAAATAGATGTGATAAAACATACAAAGAGCTATGTGAAGAGGTGAGTTAGAACTCTATCTAAAGGGCCACAGAAGGAGCCACATTTGAGCTGGGGGAACATGAACAGAGCTGGAGAGGAGAGTCTGAAGAAAAATCAGAAGTTTAATTTAGGAAAGAAAATATACTGATCCTCCATTTACAGAGCTTGCCTTGATATCAACATGTCAATGTTTTCCAATAATGATCAGGCTTTTAGTCTGTTATATACAATTCTAGGATATACTGATTCTGTACACAGTGTACACTGAAACCGAAGTGTCTGATATCTAGTCAGAATAGTTGATGGAGGCACATGCCCTCTATTGAGAATTTTAAGGCATTGAACCCTTCTTTCCCTATAGCAATCTGATTATGGGGGGAATAACAAGGTTAACTAGGTTCATTCAATTGCTGTGAGTGGTTCACTATTGTCCTTATCAATGATCTTTTGTAAGTATAAATATTAGGTATAGATAGCATACCAGCTTAAGATTTAGCAGCAGAAAGGTTTGTTACTGTCCTCACGGGAATTTCACTGAGTCTCTGTATCTGCAATGGGTGAAATAGCAATGCCTCACTGAGATAGAATGCATGAAAAAGGGCCTGAACTATGTCTGGCACACAGTGGGCACTTGGCTAAGAACATATGTTATGCTCTTTTGTTAATATGCCCATGAATTGCCTATGGAATTATGAGACTTAAACCATATCCTTTATCTCTTGGAATCTGTGAGGAACTACTCAGAATTCTCTAGGTAAACATGACTAACATAAAATGCCTTTCAAAATGCACAGTATTTATTAATATGGTCCATAAATTGAAATTACAGATTCCATAATAACATATTGTGAAAAGCCTTAATTATTTATTTGGTGTCAACTACCTAATTTCAGCACTTCTTGTATGCCTACTATGCGTAAGGCAGTAAAGCTAAAATAAGACATAAAATGATAGCTTGAAGCCAGGCGTGGTGGCTCAAACCTGTAATCCCAGCACTTTGGGAGGCTGAGGCAAGAGGATTGCCTAAGCTCAGGGGTTCAAGACCAGCCTGGGCAACTTGGTGAGAGCGCCTCTCTACAATAAATTTTAAAAAAGCCACACGTGGTAGCATGCACTTGTAGTTACAGCTACTTGGAAGGCTGAGGGGATCACCTGAGCCCAGCAGGTCAAGTCTGCTGTGGCTGTGAGCATGCCACTGCACTCCAGCCTGGGCAACAGACTGAGACTCCAACTAAAGAAAAAAAAAAAAAAAAAAAAAGACATTATATAATTCAAGAATTCTAGGATGTATATAAGAACGTATATAAGAACATCAGAATTCAGGCAGAAAATTGCTCTTTGTTACAAAAATATTTTTTACTTGAACCCTAAGTTTACTTTGTTAACTTCCTGGTATACTCAAATCTTTACACATAATCAACTCATTAAAAAGTATGAAATGGCATATAACTATTTCCATTTTGTGGGTAGAATTAATCATCATGTATTAGCTGAAGGTCTGTGAATTGGTGGATCTTCAGTAGACTAGCTAGATGTATCTGTCTAGCTAATAATGTCAACTATTTTTTTAAAATTTTTAATGCCTTTGGGTAGGGCTTGCACTCCCCAGCTCCCCACCAATCAGCACTTCCTGCAATCTGACACCCTGACATTTGATCCTTGAATGTGTCCCCATTAGATAATAAAGCAGAACAAACATGACTCAATTAGCACCTAGGGAATACCCTAAGAGTAATGGCAGCACAAACTCCTTCAAAATCAAATCTTTTAGGTCATGAGGGTTTTAGTGATTTGAAAGCAGCTTCTACACAGCCAAAACGGACTGGGAGAGGGTTATTAGTTTGGGAGGAAAATTAGGTACAACCTATCTAAGTGGTAAAAAAGAATTTTGCTGACGTAGTACATCAGTTGTCTTGTCTTTAAGGTATTTTTAGATAGATTCTAAAGATTCCCTATATGATTACAAATAAGAGTTTTGTATTATTATAGACTTACCATTATATATCAAATAAATTGTGTTTATTGGATTTCACTGGTGCATACAGCACCATATTTAGTCTATATACTTACTCTATGAAAGATAAGCATTCTTGAAGCATTACCAAGTTATTACTGATTCTGCAGCATCTCTTTGAGAAATGTTGAAAAGTGACTTTTATCCCTATTTTAAGCTTGGAAAACTCACAGCAGAGCAACCGGTTGAAGAATTTATAAACACATTACAACTGGAACCCAGGTTTCTCTGAACCTCAAGCCTATGGATTCTCCACCTGCTGTAACCCCTAAAAGAAAGGTTTGGCAAGGATGAGATAAAGAGTCTTTTAAGAAGATCACTTACAAGCCTGTGAGACTGTTCTGAACCAGAACTGGGGTAGGGTGGCTCTTTCTCTATCACGAAGAGATGGAATCAGACATGCCATTCAGTTTAGCGGCATACTAATATGCCAATGTCTTGTTGAAGGCCATCTAGGTTCAGGTTTCATTATTTTATATATATTGTGAACCAAATGTCTCTCATGTAAAGCACTTCATAATGATGTTTGTTATCTAAGAGAATGGGTTGGTCTTATGTTATTGAAGGGAGAGGAGAATAAATTGGGATTGTTCTTATATAGTAGTGAAATTTCATGGGATTACCACTATAAATATAGTCAAAATTAAAACCATTAATAGCTTAGATGGAAACTCTTATAGACTTTTAAAATAATTATACAAATCTCACAAGTCATGTTAAAAGTTTTGAATAGATAACCAACCCACATTAGTAATAAGTGCAAAGGCTGAGCAAACATGAACTCTCCTATTAAATTGCAGCATATTATATAAGGAGATGGAATAGTGAAGGGCTGAAGAGTACAACTGCTGGAGTCCCACATCTCTGAGTGGAAGATCTGGACGTGCCATTTACCAGGTAAGCTACATAACTCCTAGCCTCAGTTTCGTCTCCTCTAATAATAATCATAGTACCATCCTCAGACTTTTAGTTTTAAAGGTTAAATGAAATGTACACAAAGTACTTACTGTGATGCATAATATATAGTAAACACTCAATAAAATATTGCTGATTATTAGCTATTCATTCTACACCTATTTATAATAAGGATTTAAGCTGTTCTGTAATCAAAAGAAATTTACCCAAGTTAATACGATATCTGTTTAATGGTATTTATAATCATAATCATTATTGTGCTATATTGTAATTAGGTACAAATGGTAAACTGTTAGTATAATTGACTGTAATTAGTATACAGTCAAACTTTTTTTTTTAACTGTTTTCCCCTTCTTTGTTCTTGATTTAACATGTGATCAATATTATTACCAACTGTTTCCCCTCATTTACTGGTTGTGCGATTTTCACCTACTCTCTTTAAGATCTCCTTTTCTTCTCTGTTAAATGGTAATAAAAACCATTTCAGAGTTAAGTTTGAACACAGTAAGGTATAAACAGTACATATAATGCATATAAAGATGCTGGAAAAATGTGAAGATAACATACATAGAGAAACAGCAGAGTGTACAACATACAACTGACCATTAAATGAAGCTGTCAGTGTGTGGAAGCATTATAGTTTGTCATTACAAACATTAATACCTTTCTCCTATGGAACTTAATAGTCATATTACCAAAAGTTTTAAGTCTAGGAACAAGCCTTGAGAGGCATGAAGGTAGATAAGACTTTAGAGCAGTGGTTTTCAACTGCTGCAGCACACTGGGATTAAGTTACATTGATGCCTGTGTCTATCCTGGAGAGACAGATTTAACCAGTCTGGGCACAGGGATTAAAAGCAAAACAAAACAAACAAACAAAAAACCTCCCAAGTTAGGCTTTACTGGGTATTTGAAGCATAAAATCCCGATTGGAGGGCCAGTTGTGCTCAGGTAAAGCCTATTCTTGATGCTAGGGATGGTCAGGAAGAACAACCTTAGTGAGTCTTGCTTACTTGTATCTGAAAATAACTTTAGTTCTGGCTAGGTCATGTCTATCCTGGCATCACATATGTATCAAATTATGCCAGTTATGACATAACCTAGCAAATTTTCTCCCTGGTTAATACCTCAGATACGGTTCTCAAGTTTGTCAGCCATCCAAGACACATATTTATAGACAAATAAAACATATTCCCTAGAATCAAAGTACTGTTATGATATAGCTGTCTTAATTTTAAGTTTATTTAGTATTTCAGAACTTTTTTTTGAAGGGGTACATTTTTATCCAACATCCTCCAAGAGTCAAGCTTTTTTATTTTACTATTTTATCCAACACACTCCTATTTATGCCCCTCCCAAAAAGATCACCTCACAAGCATTTTCTTTCAAATTTAGTAGGTTTTCATTTAATCTTTCTGACACTGTTAACACAGAGAGTTTTCCTTTCCCAGTTGGTTTACCCACCAACAGCTCTAAGTGGAGGTTGGGTCCTCGAAGACACTTTGGTCTCCTCAGAATGCCCACTAACACATCTGGCCTACTAGGAAGAGGTGCAAAGCCTAGCAGGTGATTTTCAACAGCAGTATTAGAAATGCAGCTGTCCTTTAAGGGTTTGTATAACATGTTTTATTTAGCATGAATGTAGAATTGATATAGGGCACTTTCTAGTATGCTCAACTCCATTTACAGTGCATCAGTTGTCTAAAAGTTACTGAAATATTTGAAGGTAGAGGTGCCACAGAGATGACAGGCAGTCTTTAGATTAGGACTTGAAAGCTAGCAACCTACCAGTTGAATGTAGCTGGACACCTTGTTTGGACAGCCCAGTTTCAAAAGTTTTTAAAACTGAATGCCTTTAGGGAAGGCATGATCTGCTAAGCTAATCTTAAACTTTATTCCAAAAGTCTTCAAAGGATTTTTAGCTCAGGGAGTTTGTTTTTCAGCAAGATCATTCTGACAGCAGCGTGAAAGATAACCCAAAGGGGGGATGGATGCTCAGACACAGTGAGGTTCAGCAGAACAATAATGCAAGCCACACGTGCCATTTTAAATGTTCTAGGAGCCACAATTTTAAGCCCCTGAAAAAACTGGTAAACTAAATTTTAATAATGTTTCATTTACCCCAGCACATCTAAATATTATCCTTTAGGATATAATCAATGTATAAATATTAATGAGGTATATCTGATACTTATAAAACATCTCAATTTAAATTAGCCACATTTCAAGTACTCAATAGGCACATGTAGTTACTGGCTACCACAAAATGAACAGAGCAGATCTAGAAGTAGTAAGACCAATAAGACTTGTCTAGGAATCCTGTTGAGAGGACTCCCTTAATTACGGTGGCAGCAAGTGAAAATGGTGGGAAGGAGAGATCTCCAGGAGGGGCTTACATGTAGAACCAGCTTACAAATCTTGGACATGAGCTGGCTATAGAAGAAATGGGAGAGATGAATCTGTGGGATGATTTTTGGCTTGGGTGACAGGATAGCTGGCAAGTGCCACACTGAATGGGAAAAGGCAGGTAAAAGAAACAACTGGTAGGGAACAAGGAATAAAATGGCTTTAGTTGTGAACATGATGATTTTGAGATGCTTGTAGAACACCTAAGTCGATATACCCAAGAGATCATTAGGTATAAGGCTGAAAGTCATTCTGAAGGAGGGCTGGATTGGTAGAGTCAGATTTCGAGTCCTTGATTTGTAGGGTACAGATGTGATCACCCATAGAGCACGTGCAGAAAGGGAAAAGAATGGAGGAAAAACTGGGAAAAACCAAGGTTTTTAGTGCCTGCTGTCCATCTCCAATTACAAAAGTAACATATGTTGTCAGAAAAATGACTGCTAGCATGTCAGTACATTTCCTGCCAGCCTTCTTCTAAACTGATGTGCATGAAGTTATGTGTGTGTTACTATAGTGAGAGTATATTGACTGCACAGACCTGAAACCTGTTTTTCTTAATACATACAATTCACTTTTACAGACATTATACATATTATATATGGTCTGTAAAAGTGAATTGTAATGGCTGTATAATAGTCTATATACAGAAGCAAAAGATGTTCACACTATAGTAATGTAGATTAACACCTCAACATAAATTGTGATCTACACATTGAATTATGTAAGAGAAAATCATTTTAAGAATGAAAAACAAGCCGGGCTCGGTGGCTCAGCCTGTAATGCCGCGCTTTGAGAGGCTGAGGTGAGTGGATTGCCTGAGCCCGCGGGTTCGAGACCCGCCTGGGCAACTTGGCGAGACCTCATCTCTACAATAAATCAAAAAATTAGCCCGGCGTGGTAGCACGCGCCTGTAGTTCCAGCTATTTGGAAGGCTGAGGTGGAAGGATCGCCGGAGCCCAGTGGGTTGAGGCTGCGGTGGCCGGGAGCGTGCCACTGCACTCCAGTCTGGGTGACAGAGTGAGACTCCAACTCAAAAAAAAAAAAAAAAAAAAAATGAAAAAAAAATGGGAAACAGGGGTAAACGGTAAAAAAAATACAGAAGGGAGTGCAGTGGCACGCACCCGGCCCCCCCACCCAAAACCCAATGGGCACCGGCGAACCTTCCA
>CAUYQG010001411.1:0-29471 GCA_963574415.1 Tarsius wallacei
GAAATAGCCATCTTAAACATGCAAATACAGGAGCACCAGCTTTTATAAAGCAGCTACTAAGTAAACTAAAAATGACTTTGACTTTAACACTAGCTTAGTTGGGGACTTGAATATCATACTGAGCACTGTAGATAGGTCTGAGAAAAAAATTAACAAAGAGACCCAGACCCTCAACTTTACAGTTGACAAAATGGACTTAGTGGATCCTACAGAACACTCCACCAACAATTACTCAATATACATTCTACTCATAACCCTTTGAAACATACTCCAAGATTGATCATATCCTCGTTCATAAAATAAAGCATAAAAATATTTCACAAGATTGCATTACCACCACGCACCTTCTCAGACTACAGTGAAATAGAAATAATTATTACCACCAACAATATTCCCCCAAAACACACAAAACATGAACACTAAACAACATGATGCTGAACAACTCCTGGGTCAATGCAGAAATCAAAACAGAAATTAAAATATTCCAGGAAATAGTGATTCCATGAAAGTAGTATAAAAAAGGAATTTATATTTCTATGAACACACATCAAGAAAGCAGAAAGATCACAAGTTGGTCGTCGTCGTCGTCGCGGCTGCTACTACTGAGGCTGCTGAGGCTGCTGGTAGAAGCCACTGGTAGAGGCCAGAGGATAGGGTGGTGGCTATGCTGAGAGGGCACAGCAGGAACGCAGCGGGACTAGAGAGCAGGGGAAGCAAGTGAAGAGCTAGTGGAGCCCGCCCTTCCGTCTGAGTGAGGAACTGGAGCAGCCGGGCCTGCTGCCACCATCTGCCCACGAGACAAAGCCGAGAGCTAATGCCCAGAGCTATGTCCTCGTCCACCGGCAGCTGTCACCAGCCCAGCCAGAGTCATGCCATTCCCACCCACACGGTGCCCATCAGCTATGCTGCACAGCTACCTCATGACTATTGCACGACACCCAGAGGGGATGCTCTTCTCCACTATGCCAGAAGGAACTTGAATTATTTATGATGGAAAGTTTCTGTTGGATCGGCGCAACTCTCACATGGCTCAGACCCTGCCCTGCCACCTGCCCAATATCCCTGGAGTCACCCGCCCTGGCACCTTAATCAAAGACTCCAAAGTAGAAGTAAACAATTTGAACAACTTGAACAATCATGACAGGAAGCATGCAGTTGAGGATGATGCTCAGTTTGAGATGGACATCTGACTCTCCTGCAAAGATTTGAAGAAAAGCAGCAAAGCTGACATCTATGTGAACCTGATTTGCCAACAGAATCAACAACGAAGAGACAGAGCAGCAGTACCACCAGCCCCCATTAGTCCCCATGTCTTCTCTTCCTCTGGGTGCCCAACGATGGGAAGATGAGCTCATCTGACCATTTATTTTTCTTGTTTCCTGTCCCCTGCCCAGTTGTACAGGTTAGATTGAAGGCCGTGGTGTATTTCTGTAGTGCTAAGCAGCCCATGGAGGAAAACTCTGGCTTCCCTGGTTGTTTTTTATTGTGAACAACCCCCTAGCCCCCTCAAATTTATCCCAAACTGTTATCAGCTTATCAGCAATTGCCTGGCTGGGAAGTCTAGGTAAGGGATATGGAGGTTTCATGGGTTCAGTATCACTCCTGCTTTTTAGCCTGTTTCTCCTCCCTATATCCCACCTATAACAGTTCAGTGGTGTGAGTCTTGTTTGGGGTTTTAAAAACCATTAGGGGGAAATGATAAAAATGAGAGCTGCTTTCACTTTTACCTTGAGGTGTTTGTCCTTGGGGATAGAGCACAGTTTGTAAAACTCTGGTAGCATAACCCTGTGACACCATTTTGAAGTCTGCTTCTCGTCTTTCCTCTGGGAGGAATGTCTTCTATCTTTGGTATTACATTTCCTCTTCTGTTTCCTTTACTTAACACATTTGTGCAGATCTTTTAAACTCTTTGCATCAGAAGGGAACCCTCAGTAGCCAGCCTGGTTCTTCTGCCACTCTACCTGTTTGCATCCTGATCCTGGCAAAATCCTCTTGTACTTGGAGATATCCAGGTGATTTTGTGTGCTCCCACAACAGGTCCATACCAAGTAGGAGAGGCACTTTGGCCTCCACTTGATGGATAAGGCCTGATTATAGTATTCTGCCAGATAATATCAAAGAATGAGATCTGAAGAGCATTGACCCATTTGAGTACCAACTCTCAGTAGTAGGTTTTTTTTTTTATTGTGATATTGAGGGGTACAATTAAGGGTTAGGTACACAAATATGTCTCATTCAGGCACCCTAGTTTGTAAGAAGTGTCCCCCCATCCCCAGACAGGTATTTACTGCCATTAATTGCTTCCCCTATCCCTCCCACCCCCCCATCGTTTCCCACCACTGTCAGTCATTTACTTGTGGTAATACGTTGGGTGATCAAGGTCTACTATATGAGTGTGAACATGTGATACTCAGGTTTTTGTTTCTGTGGGAGGTCACTCAGTATTATAGACTCTAGTTCCAACCAGGTTGCTGCGAATTTCATGATTTCGTTCTTTCTTATGGCTGCGTAGTATTCCATTGTGTATATGTACCACATTTTTTTAACCCAGTCCTCTTTTGATGGACAGCAAGGTTGCTTCCAGGTTCTTGCTATTGTGAACAATGCTGATATTTCTTTTTGATTAAAAAATAATTTCTTTATATATTAGAATTATATCAGATTTCTTGATTTTTGATGGAAATTTAAAAATTATTTTTTTACAGAGAGGCTTCCATTTCCAGGTATGTTTTTCTCATTAGGGTTATATTTTGGCACAGTGCAAATTCGTTGCATAGTATATTTAAATATAGAGATTTTCACAACCACTGTGGTAGTCACCTTAATTAATTATTAATTGGCAGTTGCAAAATGATGGTATTTTAATTCTTACATCTATCAGCTGCATGCAACTCAAATTTAATGTGACATGGCATGATTTTATATTTGTAGTTCACTGACACTTTAAATCTTGGTTTCCAATAACTTTAATATATGTACTTTAAAAACAATCTTACAACAAAGATAAAATACTTTCAAAATTATACCAATATTACTACTAAAAAAATCTACTGATTGAAGAGTCAGATTTATTTGTAGTTCACTTTTGAAAAGTCCTTAATCTATATCTCACTAACAATGTACAGAGTTCTGTGTTCAAAAGTCACTTGAAAAATTCTTTTTTTCTGAGGTTATGTTACTCTGAGATAATAAGAAATATATACATATTAGTCTCTGCCTACTGTTCCTGACATAGAGCTCCTAAAACCCTTGTAGACAAGGGTGCTAGGAGAAACTTTTGTTCTAATAGTTGGTTTTTGACCCTGGCCCTGACACAGTGCTTCTAAGAGACTTTGTAATTTTCTGACTGATAGTATTATCTCACACAAAGCTTCTGAATCCCATGGAATTTCCTGGGTAATAGAAACATGTTTTGCTCTAATGAGGTAACTCTTAGTGGGCTTGAGAATAGGTGCTGGTCCCCAGAAAGACCCAGTCATGATTAGAAGCTTGGAACTTTTAGCCTCATGCCCCATCCTCCAGGGAAGAGAGAGGGGCTGGAGAATGAGTTAATGATCTATGATGCCAGCAACATAATGAGACCTTATGTCTACAAAATAGCCAGGCATAGTGGTAGTTACCTGTAATCGCAGCTACTAAAGGTTGAAATAGGAGGATCACTCGAATCCAGGAAGTTGAGGCTACAGTGAGCCATGATTATGCCATTGCACTCCAGCCTGATGACAGAGTAAGACTCTGTTAAAAATAAAAAAAGCATGCAAACAAAACAACAGAAAAAAACACAAAATACACACACACACACACACACACACACACATACACACACTAAAAATACAAAAACACACCAAAACTAAAATACAAAGAGAAAAAAATCAGAAGACAGAGAACAATATCAAAGAACTGTGTGTGGGACAATTACATTAAAAAGTAACATATGTGTAATGAAAATACCAGAAAGAGAGAAAATTAGAATAAATATTTGAAACAATAACAACTAAAATTTCCCAATTGTACAGAAAGAGTAAAACCTTTTAGGACAAAGGATGCAGAACAAATCAAGCACATCCTTCGTGATTTTTAAAACTACTGGTTCTTTATTGGTGAAAGCATTAATCCATATGGCATGGTACCTCTACTGGACTACTGTGAGGGTGGTATGACCCCATATATATATATATTTTTAAGTAGAATTTATTAAGAAGACAGAAAAACTCCCAAATGGAAGGGGGTCTGAAAGAGGGTGGCCCCCATTTATTTTTTTTAAAGGATGGTTGAGAAATGGAAAAATGCTAAGAAATTTGACAATTACTTTGGGTCATGTCATTATAACTTGGGATATGTCATTATAAATCACTGCTGCTTGTCTCCCACACAATACCAAACTTAAGACAAACGAGACTGTTGTCATCTTGAGCTCTTTATTTTGATTGATCCTTATTTGGAGCAGAGGCATTGTTTTTTTAAGGAAAACACATGTTCTGTAAGTTGTCTAAAAATAAAATGCATTTAAACTCATTGGTGAGAATGTCTCTTAGTTTAATTAAATAAGTCCATCCTGTAGTGTTCCTGGAGTAGCTAGAGCATGGTTGTAGGCCACGACTAGAAAGCATAAGACTGTTGACAGATAACTTCCACAGTGGAGACTACTGCTGGGGCTGGAATATTAAAAAACAAGAATCAAAAGTTTTACGGAGGATCCAAGATGACCACTGTGGAACAGCAGACCAGCATCTCTCTCGTTAAGCGAGGCAGAGAATAGGGACCAAGCTGCTGACAGACACAGACACCCTGAAGTTTCTGATGGGTGAAGCATCCTGCACCTAGCAGAAGTCTTTCTGAACACATGGAGACCAGAAAGCAGAGTGTTATGAGAGCAGACACTGGAATCTGGTCATCCCATCCCCCACCATGCACCACTCAGCCCTGTATTTGAAAGGGGGTGAGTGATCCTGACACACTCCGGATCATTCCCCCCACCAGCCATATGTGAGTCATTGGTCCCATGCAGGAGGAGTCCTGGCCAGGGAACAGCAGTGGGCAACTGAAGCCCAAGTAGAAAGGGGAACAAACCTATGCTCAGACAGTCCCTGAGTGTGTGCCTCCCACCAGCAGAGCCTGGCGGCCACCTCCCAGACCAGGAAAGTTTGCCTGCAGATTATACTTGGCTGGCACCCACTGCCAACATCTGGCAACCAACCCTCCTCCAGATCAGGGAGGATCCCCTGCCAGCTCCACACACCCACGGGGCAGACCCTCTATGGCAGGGAGCTTGCTCTCTTTCAAGTGCTGAGTGCAGACTTGAAGGGGGAAGGAGTGACACAAAAGACACCCAAAGTCTCTCCCAGAGGGAAGATTTTGGGGCTGAAAACCACAAATAACAGACAGTGGTCCATCACCCCACTGTTCCCTACAGAATACTTGCTATAGGAACTGAAAATCAGTCTAACCAGACTAACTACGGGAACAACTCTGTGGCAGAAAAGCCTTTTCCAGGGTGGAACACAAAGCAGAAGTGCATACCCCTCTCTCTCTCTCTCTCTCACTGAGTGATCTATACTTAATGACAGAAAAGACCCCAGAACAGGAAAACATTAACTAGCTTCAAAACAATAAAACCAAAGAAGAAAGATAAAGTGGGAAGAGCTACTTTTCACAAATGAGGAAGAATCAACAAAGGAACACAGGGAATCCTAGGAGTCTTAAAAATACAGCACCCAAAAAAGTAGCTATCAGTGCACAAACAATGGAAGCCCCACAGAATGACTTGCCCTAGATGAAAGTCACAGAACTCAGAGATTGGTTGGCTAAAATGAATAAAGAGAACCATGAGAAACTCACCAAAGTCACAGAGGATGTAAAAACAGAATTGGTCAGTTTCAAAAAGGCCCATTCTAAACTACTGGAAATGAAGAACTTCATTCTAGAATTTAAAAATACTATAGTAAGCATAGAAAGAATGATTAATCAGGCAGAGGAAAGAATCTCAGAGCTTGAAGACCAAAATATGGAATTAACCTAGTTTGTCAAAAATGTAAAAAAAAAGGCTTAAAAAGAAGCAAAGTCTCCGAAAGTTGTGGGACTATGTCAAGAAGCCAAATCTATGCCTGACTGATATCTCTGAAGCAGCAGAGGAAACTGAGCATTTCATGAGGTCAGCCAAGAAAACTTTCCACATCTCACTACTAGAAAGGTGACCATTCAAGCACAAGAGATTCCGAGAACATCTGCAAAGTATCACATGAGAAGACCATCCTCAAGAAACATAATAATCAGCCTCCACAAAGTAAGCATGAAAGAAAAAATTCTAAAGGCAGCAAGAGAGAAAGGTCAGACCACCTACCAGGCAAGACCCATCAGAATTGCTCTAGACATATCTGCAGGAGCACTACAATCCAGAAGGGCCTGGAGTTTCATTTTTAACATTCTCAAAGACAAGTAATTTCAGCCAAAAATTTTCTATCCCATCAAGCTAATCTTCATCAGTGATGATTAATTAAATCCTTCCCAGACATCCAATCCTTAAGACAATATACCACCTCCAGAACAGTCCTTCAGGAGATGCTTAAGAAGGTGTTGAATACAGAAACAAAAGAATGGCAATATCCATCACAAAAGTATAGGCAACAGAGTTAACAGAGCATAGATCATTCATAAAAATGAAAACACATACATATATAAATGCAAAAGTAAAAAGAAAGCAAAGCAACCCCCTAAGAGCCCTGTGACAGAGGTAAACTGTTATGTTTTAATAATTAATTTGAACATGAATGGACTGAATGCACCACTGAAGAGGCATATACTTCTTTATCCACAAACTGGATAAAGAAGTATAATCCAACATTCTGCTGCCTCTAGGAAACGTATCTCACTGCAAAGGACACCTACAGGCTCAAAGTTAAAGGCTGGAAAATGACCTTTCAGGCCAATGAAAAGCAGAAAAGAGCAAGGGTAGCTATTCTGATATATATGTATATATATAAAAAAACAGACTTCAAACCATCAAAAGGTAAAAAAGATACAGAAGGACAGTACATAATGATAAAAGGCTCAATCTAACAGTAAGAAATATCCATCTTAAACATATATGCAGCCAACACAGGAGCACCAGGTTTTATAAAAAAGTAAGTAAACTAAAAGAGGACATTAACACTCACACAATCATAACTGGAGACCTCAATACCCCACTAACAGCCTTAGATCAATAATCGAGGCAAAAAAACAGCAAGAAGATCTAGAACCTTAACGCAACACTTGATCAAATAAATTTAATGGACATCTACAGAACACTCCACCCAACAACCACAGAGTATACATTCTACTCATCAGCATATGAAACATACTCCAAGATGAATCACATTCTCAGACATAATCAAGCATGAACAAATTTCAAAAAGTTAAAATAATACGATGGGTCTTTGAGACAGAAGATAGCTAGGAAAAGGTTAGGCAGACAGACAGGTGGGTCCTCTGATAACAATGTAGTGAACTCCTGGCAGGCCTCTCAGGCTCAACATTGGTAAACAACTCCCTGTAAGCCTCTCAAGCTAGAACTAAAGTACCTCACTGTTGGAATTAAAAATCAACCAATCAGCTCACCATTAGGTCCCTATCTTAATACTGGCCAATCAGAACAGCTACAGCTCACAGCTAGTGCTAGCCAATTGGCTTGGACTTAGGGCTATATAAGTACCAGGTTTTCGGCCCCAGATGGGCAACCCCACTGTGGGAGCTTTTCTGTCCTTAATAAATCCTGCTTTCTCACCTTCTGGCTGTCCATGTCCCTCATTCTTCCTGGGTATGAGAAAAGAACCTTCTCCCTAAAGAGCTGTACCCTGAAGAGTTGCAACCTGAAGAGCTGCAGAAGATCATCAGAGTCATAAAGCTGTGCACCCCAGAGGCTGGCTGAACCAGGAGAGCTACCAGAGGAAGGCAAGACTCTGAAGCTGAGACACCCAGGGGACTAGGCTTGCCAGCCCACCAAACCAGCAACATTCTCAGGGCTTGGCTTGCCGGTCTGTTAGAGCCAACACCCTGGGGGCTAGGCTTGCCAGCTCCCCCAATGGCTTGCCAGCCCATTAGAGCTGACACTTGTGGAGCTAGGCTTACCAGCCCCTCCACAACCCTCTCTGGGGCTTGGCTGGCTGACCCACTGAGCTGACACTCTTGAAGCCCAGGCTGACCTGAAAAATCCACATCATCTTCTCAGATCACAGTGGAATAAAAATAAATATTACCACTAGCAAGATCCCCCCAGAATATGCAAAAACATGGACACTAAACAGCATACTACTCAATGACTTCTGGGTCAACACAGAAATCAAGACACAAATAAAAAGATTTATGAAAACAAAGACATTTCATCAGAATCTCTGGGATACCACGAAATCAGTGTTGAGAGGAAAATTCATAACAATGCACGTGAACATCAAGAAAATAGAAAGATCACAAGCAAACAATCTAGTGTCACACCTAAGGGAGCTGTAAAGGCAAAATCATCTAAATCCTAATCTCAGTAGAAAAATCCAGATCACTAAGAAAAAGTCATGATTGCAGGATACTGAAGACAAAAATATTAAGCAAAGGATCAACAGGGGAAAAAGCTGGTTCATTGAAAGGACAAATAAGACTGATGGACCCCTGGCCAGACTGACTAAAAAAAAGAAGAAGAAAGTCTAAATAAACACAATTAAACATAAAAAAGGCAATGCCAAAACTGACCCTGAAGAAATTCAGTAGATTATCAGAGATTACTATGAACATCTGGTATGCAAATAAACTAGAAAAATCTAGAGGAAATGGAGGATTTTTCTGATCTCACACAACTTCCCAAGGTTGAAACAGACCAATAACAATCCAGGAAATCTACTCAGTCATAAGAAACCACCCTGCCAAAGAAAGTGCTGGACCATATGGCTTCCAGCTGAATTCTACAAGACATGCAAGGAGGAGCTGATACTACACTTAATAAAAGTATTCCAGGCAATTGAGAATGATGCAATTCTCCCTAACTCATTTTATAAAGCTAACATCATACTGATACCCAATCCTGGCAAAAACCCAACAAGGAAAGAGAATTATAGGTCAATTTCCTTGATGAACATTGATACAAAAATTCTCAGCAATATCCTAGCATATAGGATCCAACAACACACCTCAAGGATCATCCACATGGCCAGGTGGGCTTCATTCTTGGGATGCAGGGTTGGTTCAGTATTCACAAGGCCATAAATGTCATTCAGCACATTAACAGATATAAAAACAAGAACCACTTGATTATCTCATTACATGCAGAAAAAGCATTTGACAAAATCCAGCATCCTTTCTTGATTTAAAAAAAAAAAAAAAAGAGCCATCTATGACAAACATGCAGCCAACATTTTGCTCAATGGGCAGAATCTGGAAGCATGCCCCCTAAGAACCAAAACAAAACAAGGATGCCCACTCTCACTCCTATTTAACGTAGTACTGAAAGTCCTAGCTAGAGTAATCAGGCAAGAAAAGGAAATCAGGATTATCCAAATAGGAAAAGAGGAAGTTAAGTTATCTCTCTTTGTGAACGATATAATTCTACACCTGGAAAACCCTAGAGAGTCTGTCAAAAGCCTCCTCACACTGATAACCATCTTTAGTAAAGTCTCAGATTACAAAGGCAACGTGTAAAAGACATTTGCATTTTTATACACCAGTAAAATACACGTGAACTAAATAAAAAACAGTCTCATTCACAGTAGCTACAAAAAAATTAAATACCTTGGTATCCACCTAACCAGTGAAGTGAAATACCTTTACAAGAACTACAAAATAGTGCTCAAAGAAATCAAGAACAATACAAAGAAATGGAAAAACATCCCATGCTCATGGATTGAAAGAATCAATATTGTCAAGATGTCTATCCTACCCAAGGCAATCTACAAAATTAATACAATATTCATAAACTTACCAACATCATTTTTCACAGGCCCAGAAATTACAATACAGAAATTCATCTGGAAACCAAAAAGAATACAAATAGTTGAAACAATCCTCAGCAAAAAGAAGAAAGTGGAAAGTATCACACTTCCAGACTTTAAACCTTATTATGAGGCTACAGTAACCAAGATGGCATGATATTGGTACAGGAATAGGCACAAAGACCAGGAACCAACTCTTCTTCGATAAAGTCATCAATAACAATCACTGGGGAAAGGAGACCATATTTAGCAAATGGTGCTGGAAAAACCAGCTAACTACGTGCAGAAGAATGAAACTAGACCACTACCTATCACCATATAAAACAATCAACTCAAAATGGATCAAGTACCTAAACATAAAACCTCAAACTATAAGACTCCTAAAAGAAAATATAAGAAACACCCTTATGGACATCGGAGTAAGCAATGAATTCTTGACAGTCCCCAGAAGGAAATGCCATAAAAGCTAAGATACACAAGGGGGACCTCACCAAACTGAAAACTTGTTCACAGCAAAATTAACTATCGAGAGAGTAAAAAGATAACACTCAGAATGGGAAAAAACATTTACAAATTACACATCTGACAAAGGCCTATAGGAACTCAAATGAAGTGAAAGGAAAAAAACCCAACAATTCCATTAAAAAGTAGGTAAAAAGTATGAGCAGACACTTCTCAAAAGGTAGCATACAGACAGCCAACAGACACATGAAAAGATGCTCAGCCTCACAAATCATCAGATAAATGCAAATCAAAACTGCAAAGAGATACCACCTAACTCCAGTAAGGATGGCTATCATTAAGAAGTCAAAAAACAGCAGATCTGATGCCACTGTGGAGAAAAGGGAACGCTTTTACACTGTTGGTGGGAAGGTAAGCTAGTTCAACCTCTATGGATAGCAGTGTGGTGATTCCTAAAAAAAACTAAAAATTGACTTTCCATACGATCCAGCAATCTCTATCTTGGGAATATACCCAGAGAATCATAAATCACTCTAGCAAAAAGACACCTGTAATGCATGTTCATTGCAGCACTATTTACAATAGAAAAACATGGAACAAACCCAGATGCCCTTTGAAATTGGACTAGATAAAGAAAATGTGGTACACATACATAATGAAACATTATGCAGTCATAAAGAACAAAATCATAACTTTCACAGCAATTTGGATGCAGCTGGATACCATCATACTAAATGAACTATCACAGAAACAAAGATTAAATACTACATGTTCTTATTCATAAGCAGGCCCTGTACACTAGCCACACTAGCACAAGGGTGAGATTGGCAGACACTGGACACTGCTGGGGAGGGAGGGGATGAAAGGGAGGGGGTCACATGGCAATATACTGGGTACTTGATGCACTATCGGGGGAGACAGGACCAGCTAGAAGCCCAAACTTCACCTACATGAAACCTACTTATGTAGTAAATCTTGTACCCTCCAACTCTAAAATTTTTAAAAAGTTGTTAAACAATAAATGCTCTACATTTTAGGAAATAAAGAAAGTTTTATAAAGTAAAATATATTAATGTAAATACATATTAACAATTATGTATTGTTAAAAGAATATGTTAACTATATTAACATATTAAAGGTTAAAAGAAATGTAACTATATCTAAATAAAACAACAGGTAAAATAACTGTCTATTAAAAGATTTTTGTCCAGGATTGTAGATATAAATATTCTTGTCAATTAGAAACAATTATAATATAATTTATGGGATAAATTAAAGGCCTTGGAGACAGGTTAATGCCACCATTGTTTGTCTCTCCTTCACACATCACTATCCACAGTTGTAGTATCTTGAGCCCAACAACTGTTTCTTCCACAAAAAAATGGCTTGCTTGTTTAACCTGTATTAGGAAATTGTGTGTGCCTTGTACAGACCTTTGGCCATTCCCTTTGTATAGCATGGTTTAACCTCTGCTCATCTGAATAGACCAAATGCTTTATCTCTGGAGCTGCCTGAAGAATGGTATCTACCCTTGCCAATACTATGGATCTGTGAGTTGTTTCAGGGCAGCATGTACCAGACTGTCAGCAATGTTTAGTATTAATAATTAGGTTTACAATTTCCACCTGGCTTTGGTGTTTTGGGGGGCTAAGACAGGTCACATGCTGGAATATGCCTACATGACTAGCTCACTCTAAGAGACACCCACCTTGAGCAGGCTTTGAGCTTCCTGGTACAAAGGTGTTCACACACATCAATGGTGGTTCCGAACCTGAAAACAAGCATATTCAGAGCCACTGAGCGGTGGGAAGGTAAGGAAGCCTGCACCTGAGATCTATAGGCCCTCTCAACACCTTTTTTCCTCTTGTCTTTGCTATGTCATATTTGCTGCCTGTAGTCAAGCGTAAACCAAGTCCTTTGAATTCTTTCTGTAATTACCCACTTAATCAAAATAATTAATGCACCTTTTGATAATCCTAACTGATTATCATACTTAAACATAAAAACTGCAGTGGCTGTGAGTGTGTTACTGCACTCCAGCCTGGGTGACAGAGTGAGACTCCAACTCAAAACAAACAAACAAAACCCTGAAGATTGTCAAGCAAGCTACACTGTGATTCAAATTCACTCTTGACTTACGAGCCTTTCTTAAAAATCAATTTTCTTTAGATTACTGAGTGTATTGCCCTCTACTGCATTTGATAGTTAGCATAAAATAAAAGGGCAAATACTGGTCCAATCAGCATTTTCAAGAAAACTTTGGTTATTCTTTGCTTTCTTTTTAGATGGATTGAAACTTCTTATCAGACTACCATTAAAGAATTTTTAAGTCTTTTGCCTTTTATTAAAAAATTTTTTTGTTCTTATACTCAATCTTCAGAAAAATGTAGGGAAAAAAGGATTACTAAAACTAAAAATTATTCATTTTTGGCAAGATGGTGATGGAACTAGTTGGACTGTGTGTCTCTGCGTGGGTGAGTGTGTTTAAGAGTGAATCTGCATGCATGTGTGTGTGTGCAAGTGGGTGAGCAAATTTCCAACTAAGAAGAGACACAGGATCAGGCACCCAGGGCTCTCCTACAGAAGTGGTTGCAATTTACCACTGCTTTGAATTTGGTGCCCCTCCACCACCACACAAAGGAATATCCACCACTCTTATACACACTTGGGGCATTTCTTGGGAAAAGGCAGCAGAGGTCAGCCACCTCTCGGCACCTGGCACCTGGCCCATTGCTACCACCTGTGGCAACAGGCCAGCCACTGGCAGTAGGGCTGTGGTAAAAGCACAGGTAGGTAATCTGAAGCTGAGCCCCGCCAGAGGAGAAGCAGGCCAACGCCATTTTCTCTGTCCTGAAACCAGGCAGATATCTGCTTTAGCTTGCCCAATTCTGAGCAGCCTGCATCTTGAGACCAGGGGGTGATCTCCACACCTCTCTGGGATCCACCATCATCGGCCCAGAGAGGATACTCTAGGTGCAGGATACCAGAAAGACGGATGTACCCCCCGCCCCCACTGGACCAAACACTGATGTATGGAGAGTTGGAGACCTAGCAGGGGATGAGTTGTGGTGAGTCCAGATCTGACTCACCTACCCCCAGCAGTCCATGGGGCATCTGACCCACATTGACAGCAACTCAATCAGCCCATGCTGAGAGCAGAGGAGAGGGTCTAGAGACCAGAGCCGGCTCCCTACCACAGGGAGCCAAAAGTGACAGTACTTGGGATACACCAAAAAAAGGAGAAAGGAGGCTGAAGTTCCAGAAATGACCACAAGAGGGAGCATGCTCTTCCTTCTCTCTCTCTCTCTCTCTCTCTCTCTCTCTCTCTCTCTCTCTCTCTCTCTCTGCTTGCTCTCTCCATATATAGCTTTCTGTGTGTGTCTTCTGACTTGATTTACTCCATTTACTCCCTCTTTTTTTTTTGCCTATGGGTATATTTGATGGTGAGTGTATCTTTGGTTTTTTGTTTGTGCATTCATTTCCTTGACGGTTTGTTTTCCCTCTTTTCCTTCTTTCGTTTCATCTTCCTTTCTTTCCCCTTATTTTTTCTCTGTTCTTTTCCTTTCTTTTATCTCATTTTGGTTTCAGTGAGTACACATAAGTTCCCAATGCATGGGCATATTGTAAGGTGGTGGGAAGTGGGTTCCAGGGGGCCTATACCCCAGTCAGTGGATAATGGATCTGCAGGTAGTTTCTGAACTGTAGCTCCCCCATTATACCTTAATCAAATCTCAAAACTATAAAAAGACTGCACAGCATCCTACCCCCCACCCTGGGTTCAAAATTGAGCAAACCCAGAGGCTCTACCTAAGGAAGAATAGGGGTTGAGCAAACAGAAATTAAAGCCATTCCCCCCCTTACTGAGCAACAGAATTAAAGAGAAAAAAAGGGGGAGGGGGAATATCAATCATAAACGAAGAATCAATGGAAGAACACAGGTATCCCCTTAGAATTCTGGAAAGACAACACCTGAGAATACAGACTTCAGAACTAAACATTGAAAAGCCCCAGAATGACTGGTCTCAAACCACAAATCCAAATATCAAGGTATCAATGGAAAGGATTAATAAAAACAAAGAAAGGCAAGAAAAAAGAATGAAAGAGTGGGTAACTGAGATGATGGCAATGAAGAATACAGTAAATCAAATAAATAAACTGACAAGCATGGAAAGCAGAATTAACCAAACAGATGAAATAATCTCAGAGCTTGAAGATCAATATATGAAACTAACCCAAACTGTTAAAAAAAAATAGAAAGGAAGCTTAAAAAGATGGAGCAATGCATCCAAGAGATGTGTGATCATATTAAGAGGCTGAACTTATGCCTGATCAGCATTTCTGAAGCAGAAAGGGAGACAGAGACCACCTTGGAATGAGTAATCCATGAAGTTATCCAAGAAAACTTCCCTCATCTCATCAGAGACATGATCATCCAAACACAAGAGTTTCAGAAAACCCCTGCAAGGGATCAAATGAGAAGACCAACTCCTGGACACATAGTAATTCACATACACAAAGTAGGCATAAAAGAAAAATTCCTAAAGACAGCAAGAGAAAAAGGGCAGACACCTATCAGAGAACACCAATTAGAATAGCAGCAGACTTAGCTACAGAAACACTATAAGCTAGAAGACACTGGACTCCAATCTTCAAAGTTCTCAAAGGTAAATGATTTCAAATTTCCTACCCAGCTAAGGTAAACCTCATCAGTGATAGAGAATTAAATTCTTCCCAGACATCCAATCCCTAAGAGATTATGCTGGTTCCAGACCAACTCTTCAGGAAATGCTTAAGAAGGTATTAAGCACAGAAGAAGGGGAAAAAGGATGACCATGCACTTCCCAAAAGAACAGGAAAACACAGAATCAACAGAGAATATCGTGACTGCAAACTTGAAAACACACACATAAACCCAAAAGTGAAAAACAAGCAAACAAACAAAAAGCTTTATAAGAGCCTCAGGACAGGGATAAACTCACATTTCAATAATCAGCCTGAATGTGAATGGACTAAATGCAGCATTGAAAAGACACCAAATGGCAAACTGGATTTAAAAACATGACTCAACAATATGCTGCTTCCAGGAAACACATCTCACTACAAAAGACACCTACAGACTCAAAGTTAAAGTATGGAAAACAAACTTTCAGGTGAACAGAAAACAAAAGAAGGCAGGTATTGTGATTTTAATGTCAGACAAGTAAACTTCAAGCTATTGAAAATGTAAAAAAATACAGAAGGACATTACATAGTAATAAAAAAAATTTCAATCCATCAACAAGAAATATCCATCCTAAAAATATATGTATCCAACACAGGAGCACCAGGATTTATAAAGCAACTACTAAGTAAACTAAAAAAGAATATTGACTCTAACACTATCATAACTGGGGACTTAAATATCCCACTAACAATCCTAGATAGATCATCCAGGCAAAAAATCAATAAAGAGATCTGGAACCTTAACTTGAAGCTTGATCAAATGGACTTAATAGATACCTACAGAACGCTCCACCCAACAACCATGATATATACATTATACTCACCACCACATGGAATATACTCCAAGATCAACCACATCCTCAGTCATAAATCAAGCATAAACAAATTCCATAAGACTGAAATACTACCAAGCACCTCCTCACACCACAGTGGAATAAAAATAAATATCACCACCAAAATGATCCCTCAAAAACACACAAAGACATGGACACTAAACAGTACAAAGCAGAACAACACCTGGGTAAATATAGATATTAAAAGATTTTAAAAATTAAAATCAAAACAAATAAAAAGATTCTTAAAAACAAATGAAAACAAAGACACATCTTACTACAACCTCTGGGATACAATGAAAACAGTACTAAGATGGGAATTTATATCTCTATGAACACACATTAAGAAAATAGAAAGTTGACAAGTCAACAGTTTAACAAATCACCTAAGGGAGCTGGAAAAGCAAGGCCACCAAAGTCCTAACTTTAGCAGAAGAATTCAGACCACCAAAGTAAAAGCCCAAATACAGGACGTAGAAGACAAAAATATTCTAGAAAAAAAATAAATGTAGCAAAAGGCAGGTTCCTAGGAAGAATAAACAAGATTGATGGACCCCTAGCCAGCCTGACCAAGAAAAAGAGACAAAAAATCCAAATAAACACAATAAGAAATTCAAGAGCGTAATCACAACCAACCAAAGATATACAAAAGATTATCAGAGATTGCTATGCACACCTGTATGGAAACAAATTCAAAAACCTAAACAAAATGGAGGGCTTTCTGAATTCACACAATCTCCCAAGGCTGAAACAAGAAGAAATGAGATCCTAAATAGTTCAGTAACAACCCTGAAAATTGACTTCATCATAAGAAAATTACCTGAAAAAAAAAAAAAAATTCCTTGGGCAATCCCTTTGGGTCCCCTCCCACTGTAGGAGCTTTTCTGTCCTCTCAATAAATCCTACTTAAAAAAAAAAAAATTCCTGGGCCAGATGACTTTCCAGTGGAATTCTAATATGCAAGAAGGAGTTGATACTTATCCTATTGAAAGTATTCCAGGCAGTTGAGAATGACGGAACTCTCCTCAAATTATTTTATGAAGCTAACATCACACTGATACCCAAACTGGGCAAAGACCCAACAAAGCAAGAGAAGCACAGGCCAATATCCCTGATGAACATACATGCAAAAATTTCTCAAAATGGTTCTAACAAATTGGATCCAATCACACATCTCAAAAATTATCAGGGTTATTCAAATAGGAATAGAAGAAGTTAAGCTATCTCTCTTTGTGGACAATATGATCCCATACCTGGAAAACCAAGGGAATTTGTCAAAAGCCTCCTTGCTCTGGTAAAGGAGTTTAGCAAAGTCTCAGGGTAGAAAATCAACATGCAAAAGACAATCTCATTTTTACACATCAACAACAAACAGGCAGAGAAAGTAATGAAAAGCATAATCCCATTCACAATAGCCACAAAAGAATGAAATACCTTGGTATCTTCCTAACCAGAGAAGTTAAAGACCGTTACAACAAAAACTACAAAACAATGTTCAAAGAAACCAAAGAAGACACAAGAAAATGGAAAAATATTCCATGCTTATGGATTGGAAAAATCAACATCGTTAAGATGTCCATCCTACCCAAGGCAATCTACAGATTCAACGCAATACCCATTAAATTACCACCATCATTCTTCTCAGACTTGGAAACAATACAGAAATTCATATGGAGACATAAACGACCACAAATAGTCAAAATCCTCAGCAAAAGAAGCAAAGCAAGAAATATCACACTCCCACACTTTAAACTTTATTATAAGGCTACAATAATCAAAACAACCTGGTATTGGTACAAGAACAGGTATATAAATCAGTGGAACAGAATAGAAATTCCAGAAGCATAACCTCAATTTTTTAACCAAATCATTTTCAACAAATCACCAGAGAGAGGAGACCCTATTCAATAAATGGTGCTGGGAAAACTGGCTGACCACATGTATAAGAAGGAAACAGGACCCCTACTTATCACCATATATAAAAAATCAACTCCAAATGGATTAAAGACTTAAACGTAAAACCTCAAATGATAAGAATCTTAGAAAATGCAGGAGACAGCATTATGAAAATTGGAATAGGCAGCTAATTCCTGATCATAACCGCAGATACCCATGTCATAAGAGATAAGATAGACAAGAAACTGAAAAGCTTCTTCAAATCAAAAGAAACCATCAAGAGAGTACTGAGACAGCCCACAGGATGGAAAAACATGTTTTTCCTACTGTATATCTGACTAAGGCCTAACATCCAGGATATTCAAGAAACTCAAATGTTCCAAAAGAAAAAAGCAAACAGTCCCATTAAAAAATAGGCAAAATAAATGAATAAATACTTCTCAAAAGAAGATATGCGAGCAGCCAACAGACACATGAAAAAATGCTCAGTTTCACTAATCATCAGAGAAATGCAAATGAAACCCACATTGAGATATCACCTAACTGCAGTAAGAATGGCCATCATCAATAACTCAAAAAACAACAGATGCTTGCAAGGATGTGGAGAAAAGGGAACACTTCTACACTGTTGGTGGGAGTGCAACCTAGTTCAACCTCTATGGAAAACAGTGTGGTGATTTCTAAAAGAACTAGAAATTGACCTTCCATATGGCCCAGCAATCCCCCTTCTGGGAATATACCTCAAATCGTTCTACAAAAAAGATAGCTGCACATACATGTTTATTGTAGCACTATTCACAACAGCAAAAATATGAAACCAACTGTGCTGCCCATGGAAACTGGATGTATTTTTAAAATGTGGTACACGTACACAATGGAATATCATGCAGTCATAAAATGGACAAAATTATGGACTTCAAAGCAACTTGGATGAATTTGGAGTCTATAATACTCAGTGATCTATCACAGAAACAAAGAACTGAGTACCACATGTTCTCATTCATAAGTGGACACTGAACAGCTATCATAATACTCAAAAAAAGGGATTGGCAGTAGCAGGATACTGCCATGGGAGGGAGGGGGAGCACATAACACCAGTAAATGTGTCTGATCCTAATCCTGACAAAGTGAGGTCCAATGGGAGGCCCAAAACTTCGCCTGTACCTAGACCACTTAAATACTCAATCCTGACTTGTACCACACATCTTTAAAACATTGTTGAAGTTCCCAGAGACTCTGGAACTTCTGTGTCCTAAAGTATTCCATTTGCCTTAATGATGTGGGTTTTCCCTTACAGGTTAATAACAGATGACCCCATGCTTTTTGGAATTGGACTCTAATCTTAGTCTTTGCCCTACTACAAGCTGACATGACTATATACTACTAATCCTATAGTTCAACAGGTAAGGACAGCCTTTTCAAACAAGATTGAGTGTGTTCAGGATGGTTTGGCCATAAACAAGGCATGAAATGAAAACCAGAGATTTAACCTTCTGGAAGAGAAAGCAAATGAAGATTTGTCTTAAGCTTCAATCAATAGCACTTTGTCAGGTACTGCTAATAAGTATCATTGTAATGAAACTTTAAGATGGTAGTTCTTGGTTTCATACTTTCAATTAAAAAGACATATATCATTTTCTGTAAATCACTGAACATCCATTTCACTGATTGCCCTCAAGCTGAGAGTTCCTCAAAATCTACCAGAAGCATACAATCCCCCAAAGTAACAGTTGCTTTAAAATCCTCAGCTGAAGCATATGATTACATAGACTAGACAGCTCTTGCTCAAAATTCTGGAACATTAATTTTCAGATAATGTGATGCCCTTTTTCTTTGAGTTTCTCTTACTACTGATCTTGCTTGACAGTTTATGTTCAAATTCTCCAGGGAATGACTGAAGGGTTCTCAGTGTGTTCTCCCATAACTTTTTTTTCTTCTTTCTTTTACTTCTAAGCCCCTATGGTCTTTTTGTGCCATTTAAAAAAAAATACAAAATATTCTTATACATTTTTCTTAGCTCTTAGTCACTGTTGTAAATCTCATTGGTGGATCAATACCCACCTGACCCTGCTGGGGGAAAAACATAATAAAATATTTTAAAATATTTTTAAAATAGACTTTCTTATACAGATTTCTTCTGGTACTGAACTGTCTTTCACATTTTGAACCCCAACCTTCAACCTTACAAAAATTGGATTTTTTTTTCTCAATATCAACAAAATATTTTTTAGGAGATCATTAAATCCAGAAACTCACATATCTGCAATGGTTAGTTGTTCTCTTCAAGGTTATGATCTCCTGTGAGAACCACTTAACTTCACTTAAAAATATGTCCGGACCCAATGATTGGTTTTCTCTTTAAGATATGTAGTATTTATATTCTTCATAGAGTCCATGCCCTACCAGAGTACTATTCCTCATGTAGACACTACCACTGGAATCCCATCAAGCCAGTTTAAATAATTTCCCAGAGTTTTCATGGATAATCACACAACCATTTTCTCTTGTCTAAGAAAAAGGGAGTTTATGCCAGAATAAACACACCTTGGTGCAAATACATAAATACTAAAATAGATTCAATTGGACTTTTAAACACATTTTTGAGATCTGGGTTTTGTTATCTAGACCTCTGGATGAACAGTCTTTTACCAAAGTGATAAGAATTTTTCTTTTTCTGGTAATTGCCTATATTGCAGTTGGTCGATGCATCTTGTCTGGATCCTTAAGTGTTACTATGTAACCACTTTCACATCACAGAATTTAACTTTCATTCCACAATAGAAGAATCAGAAGGAACTGACACTTGTCCAATTTAAAGGCAACATTCTTCAGATAATCTAATCTGTAGAATCCTGACAATGGGAAAGACTTGGACATCATAGATTATTGTCATATAGCCTGACTTTGTCCTTGGCCAAAAGTGAAGACTAAGAAAGAAACAGTAGCTCTGATACTTTTCAGCTATCGGTTGGCCTAGTTAATACCACTAGGCCATGGTGTTCCCCTGCTGAACATGAATAATTTCATAGAATATCAATATCACATAAACGATACCAATATTACTTCATGACCAAGATGGAATGACAGAAAACTAAATTTACTCTATAATTATACCTGAGCAGAGACATGATACAACCACAAAAACCACCACATATTTCATCTTCAGCTGACATGAGTGACTGCTACTTTTTCTCCGATGGCAATGCTGGCTGTGCTCCATGTATTCAACCTTCTAGATAAAAATTATTAGGATACTCAATCACTAGGCTGGGTATGGTGGCTCATGCTTGTAATCTCAACACTTTGGGACACTGAGGCAGAAGGATTACTTAAGGCCAGGAGTTTGAGAATAGCCTAAGCAACATAACAAGACCTCGTCTCTACAAAATATCAAAAATTAGTCAGGCATGGTGGTGCACACTTGTAGTCCCAGCCACTCAGTAGATGGAAGTGGGAGGACTGCTTAAGCCTAGGAGTTCAAGACTATAGTGAGCCATGATGGTGCTATTGCACTCCAGCCTGGACAACAGAGACCCTGACTCAGGGAGGAAAAAAAAAAAATCTAAGTACTGTATTGACCCTGTATTAGGAGAGCACACATACAAAAAATATACTTGCATCCTTGACCCTTTCCCCAGATCACCTAAGATAAGCCTACTTTCTACAAGGTCTTCCTATCTCCCTCTTATTAAGACTCTGTGCTTTCATGTAGAATACTATCTTCCTTGCTGCAGAAAGTTTAAAAAACTTACTTCATTGGTTACGTGAATGCTCCTAGTGGTCCTTGGCCAGTAGCATTAACAAATTATTAACTAAATGGGGCTCAAATGCCATCTAAAGTACCTGACACAGGAAACACTTCAGAAATTTTTATTATCATTTTTATTGATAGTAAAATTTACTATTATTGATAATAGCTCTCCAGTAGATAGATCAAGTCAAGTTTCCTCTCTGTTATAGTCAAAGGTAGGGATTTTTCTATTATCATATCTGTAGAGATAAAAGTATTGATATTGTGAGCACATTATATAGAAGACCCCATTTAAATACAACTTGTTTGAATTAGTCGTTTTTGCAGTCCCTTTAAAATGTTGTGTGGTTGACTGATTTATTAACTCTGTTGTAGTTCCATTAGAGGGACTAGAGTGTAGTGGCTAAAAGCATAGGCTCTGGAGTCAGACAGCCTGGCAGTTCTGACAGTTCCTGAGCAATTTTTGACAAGTAACTTTTTTGGACTTTAAGACTCTTTCCACAAAACAGCAATAATAATGTTATGTACTGAATTCCTTTCTAAAAACTGCTATAAAACATTAACACAACCTGGGTGACTCAAAACAAATTAAAATTTGTTCTAGCACAGTTTGAAATCTGTGTATCAGCAGAAGCCAAGAAGTTTGAAATCAAGGTATCAGCAGAATCATACCCCCTCTGAGGGTGCCAGTAAAGAATCCTTCCTTGCTTTTTCCTGTCTTCTGATGGTTGCCAGCAATCCTTGCTATTCTTTGGCTTTCAGGTGCATTATTATTATAATCTCTTTCTCTGTCATCACATGATGTTCTTCCTTAAGCCTCTGGGTCTCATTTTTCTCATCTGATAAGCACCAATTACTGGATTTGGTCCTACCTAAATACAGAATTTATTTATCTTGTTACCTAATTATGTCTGCAAAGACCTTATTTCTGAATAAAGTCACATTCTGAGATTTCAAATAGACCTAAACAACCCAGCATATTCACTAGATAAGATTGTTGTAAAAATTCAATATGAGAAACCATGTATGGTGCACAGTAAATACTGAAAAATAATCTCATTATTGTCAACATTATCATTTTCATGGATTTATAGCCACCAAGAGAATATAATTCACATGTAATTTTTTCACAGAATGAGGAAAGAGGATCAAGATGGCCAACACAAGGCAGCTAGAGTGAATATCTTCTACAGAGTAAACCAAGAGTTTCTTCAGCACCTAGAGAGGAATGAATCCAGCAGCAAACCCTATGAGTCTCCAAAGGAGCGATAGTAACCAAAAAGCAAAGAAGAAAAGAAATCCACCAACCTGTACCAGCACAGTCCACCACAAGCTCTGGATGCAATGGGGAGATAAATAAGGGGAAATTCAAGAGTTCTGTGCTCTTTCTGCAAACATGCAGGGCCCCCTGAGCCTTGCAGGATTCCAGTCCTTCTCAGGAAACTGCCTTCCCCACAGCTGTGCTCTGCTCTGGAGTTGCACAAAAAAAAAAAAACCTTGAGAAGTACCAGCCACTATTTCCCAGGAACTCAAACCTTGCAGAGTGAAGTGGGTGCTTTCCAGCTGGTTTAGGAGGGAACTGGCCCCAAGGGAAAACTCTATAGCTGCCGACAGTTCCTGGCTGGGTGAGTTACCGGAGAACACCTGTGGCCTGAGGTAGGCTGCATTCAGATCACAGATTGTCCAGGCCAAGGTAGGATCCAGGAGAAATGTGTTGCCGTAGCAACCTCTCACTCCCCTTGTAAACTCCTCTGTTTCTGCTCTACACAACAGCGTTACCCCAGTAGTCTGGGACTTCCTCTTAATCCCCACTGGGGTACCTCAGAATGCACACATGCAGGTGCTTCAGTTCCTTTTCCCTACACTGCCCCTAAAGTCTCAAAAAAGACTGAGAACCTGGGAAATCCCCAGAGCTCCATCCTCAGCTTAGGTTGACTGGGCACTTCCTTAGAGGACGTCTTACCAAGGAAAGACCCTACAGCCACCATTGCAGCTGGTTTTCTCCCACAAGTACTGTCTCCTAGCAGTAAAGTCAATCACATTGAATACAATATGTCAGTTTGGGGAAGGCCTGATCCCAAACACCAGCTTACAACACATTCCAAGCCACCCCCAGCCACTCAGGATGCCATGAGTCAGTACAGGTACACAGCACAGGACTGCCACAGGTGGCAATTGAGAAACTCACCACACCAAGGCTATATATAACCAAGAGAACCTTACAGTGCCTATGTCAGCCCCCTGCCAGACTCAAATAAGAAGAATTTGTCTACCCAAATAATAAGGAACCAGAAAAATAATTCTGACAATATGAAAAAACAGAGTTCTCCAACACCCCCAAGAGACCACACCAACTCTTAAGCAACAAACCCTAACCAAAATGAAATTTTTGAAATTCCAGACATAGAATTCAAAACGTTGATGATAAAATTTATCAATGAACTTCAGGAGAAAACTGAAAACCAACATAAAGAAATTTTAAAAATGATTCAGGACATGACTGAAAAATAATTCAAAGAGATAGACATCTTAAAAAAAAGCTGAAATTCTGAAAATGAAAGAAACATTTAGGGATATACAAAATGAAGTGGAAAGTTTTAATAGTAGACTACAACAAGCAGATAAAAGAATCTCAGAATTTGAAAACAAGACTTTAGAATTAACCCAGTCAGAAAGCAATAAAGAGAATAAAACAAGATCTCCAAAAATGTGTGATTATGTAAAATGTTCAAACCTAAGAATCATAAGTGTTCCTGAGGAAGAAGAAAAAGCAACAAGTCTGGGAAAACCTATTTGAAAGAATAATGGAGAAAAACTTCACTGGCCTTGGCAGAGTTCTAAACATCCAGTTACAAGAAACCCAAAGAACCCCTAGAAGATTCATTGCAAAAAGGCCATCCCCAAAGCATATAATCATCCCGCTATGCAAAGTTAATGTAAAGGAAATAATTTTAAGAAAAGTGAGACAAAAGCATCAAATAACTTAGAAAAATAAACCTATCAGACTAACAGCAGACTTCTCAGAAGAAACCAAGCAGGCCAGAAGGGATTGGGGCCCCATCTTTAATCTCCTCAAACAGAGTAACAGTCAACCAAGAATGTTGTATCCCACAAAACTAAGTTCCATAAATGAAGGAGAAATGAAGTCCTTTGCAGACAAGCAAACACTGAAAGAATTTGTCACCACTAGACCAGCTCTACAAGAAATACTCAAAGGAACTCTAAATACTAAAACAAAAGGTCAAAATACACCAGTAGAAAAACACTGGAAATCATAAAGTTCACAGACCTTAGGGAACACTAACACAATAGAGAAAATAAAGCAACCAGATAACAATCAGTATGATTAATGGAATAGTATCTTGTATATCATTATTAACTCTGAAAGTAAATGGTCTCAATGCCCCACTAAAAAGATTTAGACTGGCAGAATGAATTTTAAAAAAATACAACCCAAATATCTGCTGCCTACAAGAGACCAATTAACTCATAAAGACTCCTATAAATTTGAGGTAAAGAAGTGGGGAAATATATTCCACTCAAATGGAAACCAAAGATGAGCAGCAGTATCTATTCTAATATCAGATAAAACAAATTTTAAATTAACAACAGTAAAAAAAGACAAAGATGGTTATTATATAATGATAAATATAGCAATCCAACAAGAAGGTATAACAATTTTAAGTGTATATAGCCCCTACACCAGAGTCCCCAGCTTTAGTAAAACAAATTCTACTAGATCTAAAAAAAGAGATATCAGTAATGCAATAATATCAGGAGATTCCAACACTCTACTGATGTCAATAAGTAGATAATCAAGGTAGAAAGTCAACAAAGAAACATTGGAGTTAAATAGGACTCTAGAGGAAATGAAACTAACATATATCTACAGAACACTCTATCTCAAAACTACAGAATATACTTTTGTCTCATCATGGGACATTCTCTAAGATATGATATGATGTGATAGCTAGGCCACAAATCAAATCTCAATAAACGCCGGGCTCGGTGGCTCAGCCTGTAATCCCGTGCCTTTGGGAGGCTGAGGTGAGTGGATTGCCTGAGCCCGCGGGTTCGAGACCCACCTGGGCAGGCAAGACCTCATCTCTACAATAAATTAAAAAAATTAGCCGGGCGTGGTAGCGCAGGCCTGTAGTTCCAGCTACTTGGAAGGCTGAGGCAGAAGGATCACTGGAGCCCAGCAGGTCAAGGCTGCGGTGGCCGGGAGCAGCCGCTGCACTCCAGTCTGGGTGACAGAGTGAGACTCCAACTCAAAAAAAAAACTTAGAAAAATCAAAATCATATCATGTACGTTCTCAGACCACAGTGTAATAAAACTAGAAATTAACACCAAAAAGCACTTGTGAAACCAAACAAACACATTGAAGTCAAACAATTTGCTGCTGAATGATCTTTAGGTCAACAATAAAATCAAGATGAAAAATTTAAAACTACTTGAAATGAATGACAACAATGAAGCAAGCTATCAAAACCTCTGGGACACAGCCAAAATTGTGCTCAAAGGAAAATTTTATAACACTTAAGGCCTACATTAATAAGACTGAAAGATCACATATTGAAAACCTAGCATCACACTTCAAGGAACTAGAAAAACATGAACAAACCAAACCTAGAGCTAGCTGAAGAAAAGAAATAACAAAGATCAGCACAGAGCTAACTAAAATTAAAATTTTAAAAATTCAAAGGATCAATGAAAAAAATGGTTCTTTGAAAAGATAAACAAAATTAATAGACCAGTAGTTAGATTAATTAAAATTAAAATTAGTTCAATCATAAATGAAAAAGGAGACATTATAAAAAAAGATAGAAATTCAAAAAATTATCTGAGACTATTATGAGCACCTCTAGACAAACAAACTAGACAATTTAGAGGAAATGGATAAATTCTTGGAAACATACAATGTCCCAGACTAGAATCAGATACAAATAGAAACGCTGAACAGACCAATAATGAGTAGTGAGATTAAAACAGTAATTAGAAGTGTCCCAACCAAAAAAAAAACTTCAGGACCTGATGGACTCATGGCTGAATTCTACCAGACCTTCAAAGAAGAACTGGTACCAATTTTACTGAAGCTGTTTCACAAGATTGATGAGAAGGAAATCCTACCTAACTCATTCCACAAAGCTAGTATCATTCTGATACCAAAGTCAGGAAAAGACACAACAAAAAATGAAAACTACAGACTAATATCCCTTATGAACATAGACACAAAAATCCTCAACAAAATATTAGCAAACCTAATTCAACAGCACATTAAAAAACAAAAACAAAACAAACAAACAAACAAAAACATTACCAAGTGGTTTTTATCCCAGAGATGCAAGGGTGGCTCAACATACACAAGTTAATAATTGTGATCCACTACATAAACAGAATTAAAACCAAAAATCATATAATCATTCCAATAGATGCAGAAAAAGCATTTGATAAAATCCAGCATCCCTTAGTGATAAAAACCATCAGGAAAATAGGCATAGAAGGAACATTCCTCAAAATAATAAAAGCTATATACATCAAACCCACAACCAATGTCAACTTGAGTGGAGAAAAATTGAACACATTCTCCCTCAGAATTAGAACAAGGCAAGGATGCCCACTTTTACCACTCCTATTAAGCATAGCACTGGAAGTCCTAGCCAGAGCTAGGCAAGAGAACAAAATAAATGGTATCCAAATTGGAAAATAAGAAATTAAACTATCTCTGCATGCCAATGATACGATCTTATGCTTAGAGAACCCTAAAGACTCCTCCAAAAGACTCTGGACTTGATAAATGAATTTGATAAATTTTCAGAACACAAAATCAACACACAAATCAGTAGCACTGCTATACACCAGTAGCAACCAAGCTGAGAATCAAATCAAGAATTCAATTCCATTTATGATAGCAGTCAAGAAATGAAAATACCTAGCAATATATTTGACCAAGGAAGTGAAAGATTACTATAAGGAGGACTACCAAACTCCAATGAAAGAAATTGCAGAGGACACAAACAAATGGAGAAACATCTCATGCTCATGGGTTGGAAAAATCAACATTATTAAAATAACCATATTACCCAAAGTAATCTACAGATTCAATGCAATCCCTATCAAACTACCAATGTCATTTTTCACAAAATTAGAAAAAACTATCATAAAATTCATATGAAACCAAAAGAGAGCCAGAATAGCCCAAGCAATCTAAAGCAAAAAGAACAAATCTGGAGGCATCACATTATGACTTCAAATTATACTACAAGGTTATAGAAATTAAAACAGCATGGCACTGGTACAAGAGTAGACACAAGGAGTAATGGAATAGAATAGAGAATCCAGAAATAAATCCAAATACATACAACCAACTGAGCTTTGACAAAGAAGACAAAAAACATACACTGGGGAAAGAATACTCTATTCAACAAATGGTGCTGGGAAAATTGGATAGCTACATGCAGAAAAATGAAACTTGATCCCTATCTCTCCCCATATGCAAAAAATTAACTCAAGGTAGATTAAAGACTTAAATGTCAGACCTGAAGCCATAAAAATCCTAGAAGAAGGCCAGGCACAGTGGCTCATGCCTATAATCCCAGCACATTGGAAGGCTGAGATGAGAGAATTGCTTGAGCCTTTGGGTTCGAGACCAGCCTGGGCAACTTGGTGAGACCTCATCGCTACAATAAATCAAAAATTAGCCAGGGGTGGTGGCGTGTGCCTGTAGTTCCAGTTACTTGAAAGGCTGAGGCAGAAGGATCACCTGAGCCCAGCAGGTCGAGGCTGCGGTGGCCTGGAGCATGCCACTGCACTCCGCCTGGGCGACAGAGTGACTCCAACTCAAAAAAAAAAAAATCCTAGAAGAAAACCTAGGAAAAACTCTTATGGACATCAGTCTGGGCAAAGAACTTATGGCTAAAACCCCCAAAACAAATGGAACTGAAACAAAAATAAATGAGACTCAATAAACTAAAAAGTTTCTGCACAGCAAAATAAATAATCAACAGATTAAATAGGTAACCTGCAGGATGGGGGAAGATATTCACAAACTATATATCTGACAATGAACTAATATCCAGAATCTACAAAGAACTCAATCAATCAGGGGGAAAAAAAGCAAACAACCCAATTAAAAAGTGGGTAAATAACATGAACAGACATCTCTCAAAAAAGATACATAAATGACCAACAAACATATGAACAAATGCTCAACATCACTCATCATCAGGGAAATGTTCATTAAAGCCACAATGAGATATCACCTTACATCAGTCAGAATGGTCATTACTAAAAAAACAAAAAACAATAGATGCTGGTGTGGATGTGGAACTTATACACTGTTGGTGAAAGTGTAAATTAGTACAACCTCTGTGGGAAGCAGTATGGAGATTACTCAAAGAACTAAAAGTAAATCTACTATTTGATGCAGCACTCCCACTACTAGGTATCTACCCTAAGGAACTGAGGTCATTATATAAAAAAGACACCTGCACCTTCATGTTTATTGTAGCACAGTTCACAATTGCAAAGATGTGGGATCAACCTAAATGCCCACCAACCAAACAGTGGATAATGAAAATGTGGTATATATACACCACAGGATACCACACAGCCATGAAAAAAAAAAAAGAATGCAAATTATGTCCTTTGCATCACATGAATGGAGATGGAGACCAACATTCTAAGTGAACTGACTCAGAAGCAGAAAACTAAACATTGCATGTTCTCACTCATATGTGGGAGCTAAATGGTCACAAAGATGGAAATAATAGACCAATAACGGGAGGGAGGTTAGGGTTCAGAAACTATCTATGGGGCATAATGTTTACCATCTGGGAAATGGGTCACTTGAGAAC